>CAKALG010016994.1:0-10511 GCA_916700815.1 Helicolenus hilgendorfi | reverse complement strand
AAGGGGTTCAAGGCGTCCTGGATCAACTCGGCTCCGTCAGAATCAGCTGAGAAGCAGGAAGGAAGAGGATCACAGGGTACAACAACGCCGCAGAAAGCCAAGTCGAAAGACAAAGAAGGGTTTTAGCCGGGGATGACAGGTCAACGAAGAGTCTCACTCAGGAGACTGAGAAGTGAAGATACGTCTTTGACCTACTACTGTACCTACATTTGAAGGCCTTGCATGTGTGTCCAGAAAACTGTGACCAAGTCCCAAAATCATCACGAGCAACTGCTTGAAGAACAAAGTGAACATCGACGTTTCTCAGTAATATATGCATCCTGCAACACTGTTAACAGAATAATGACTGCCAAACTATGTTTACTTCCTCGTTGCTTGTTTTTCTCTCTCGGTTCTCAAATCACTGTGGCACCTGTAACTGATGTATTTTGTAAATATATTTTGTTTTAAATGAAGAAACTTATTTATGACTTTTTATGCTCATCTTGTTTTTCTCAGTTGCTGAAAATGCCTTGGATGCTTCAGCTGCTCTTAGTTCAGGAATTGCACAAAAGAAAAAGCCACGCAACAACTTCTCAGTGTGGTTTTACAGCCGACGCTGAAAAGGGCAGTCGATATTGTACCATATTTGTTTTTATACCTCAATGCCTGTCTAGAACTGGGTGTTGTTTTGTGTTCAGATTGGGTCTTTGAAACAAACGTGTCCTGCGACATATAATGTATTATAGAATTTCAGAAGATGTTCAGTGCCGCCTCTCTATCACACAGGTCGGCGACCATTTGGACTCATCAATCCCGAACACAGGCCTTGTATAAACATTTTGAAAGGACAAAAAATATCAACATCTCAATACTCGGAAGCCTAGCAGTGGTGCCAAAGCATGGTTTAGCCATAGGAACCATTAAAAAAAAAAAGAGGTACTGTAGTTGTACATAAGAAGCTTCATGCATGCATGGGCTCTACTTCCACCTCCTGTCTGTCCTGTAAAAAAAAGTGTCACTCGTCTAGCGGTGGTTTAACCTGATCAACATACAGGTGTGTAGATAAAGCTTTGTGACCAGACTGTTGTCTCTGTCCTCTAATAAATAAACTTCCGTCCAGCTCCTTATGAACCTAGTCTAGCTGAAGTGTTTGCACAAGTTGTCGTAGCCGTGTAACAGTTAGAGCACATTTATATTTCAGGATTTCCTTCTCCGTGGGATTCAAAAATTGTACAGTGGATGCAACAAACAAAACCGGTTCCCTTGGCTGTTTTCCTTTAAAATGCGTGTA
Source organism: Helicolenus hilgendorfi (assembly GCA_916700815.1). Classification (NCBI taxonomy): domain Eukaryota; kingdom Metazoa; phylum Chordata; class Actinopteri; order Perciformes; family Sebastidae; genus Helicolenus; species Helicolenus hilgendorfi. The sequence continues at coordinate 9,238 of CAKALG010016994.1, read as the reverse complement.
ATGAATGAATGTTTACATTTTAGTGCAAATATGTGTGTGGACTTGTCATGGTTTTTGTTAAATTATTATGAAATAAAAAAAAGATGAATGACGGGGAATTCAACCAGAGGCCCTGAGTGGATGAAGGAATGAGTAGAGGTGATCTCCTTTTGTATATTTTGATATGGAAACGGTCTTGTTGCAGTACTAATAATAACCTATGCTGTTGATGTATATTGTATAAACTATGGTGGACCTTATAACAGCTGTCGATGGTGTTTTATTGAAAGTGACCTTGTAAGGGTAGATGGACTCGGGATACTTATATGTGGCATTGGGTCTTAATCTCAAGGATTGTGTATGCTTCACATCCCAGTATAATATTCCCACAATTTTACAACATATTTCAATTTTTTTAAGCATTTCGGAAGTTATTAATCTCGTCTGAAGGGAATTCTTAAATTTGACTGATTTGAGCTTGAAAAATGATAAATCAAGTTTTGTTATAAGGCTATGTATTCTTTATTTTCTATTTTTGTTCCAATTTTGTAGCCTTTTTTTATTAATGTTTTCATTCAGGAACTGTTTGAATAAGCAACCAAAAATCTTATTTCAGATTTATTTGTCACACAGAAGACACTTATCCTGTGTTTTGTTTTTTTAAGGGCTCACCTTTGTATTTTGTAGAGTTGGAACTGATAATTTGGGAATTTTATAATGGATGATTAGCACATACTATGCCTTGAATGGTGATTGTAGATCACGCGGGATCATGTTAGAAGTTAGAAGTTTGTTTGTTGTACTTTGGGGGAAAAAAACTGTCTGTGTAGGATTTATCACTGAATTTCTGATGCAATACACATCTTGTTATGTTGTTCTGATTTGATCTTTTGATTTTGTTTCGATTCAGCATCACACATCGAAATGAAGCTCCACAACGACTCTTCTCATCTCTAGTTTTGCCAGCGTGTGTGTCTGTGTTTGTATGTGAGAGAGATACACTCCATTTCTTCATATGGGTGCTCAACTGTCATTCTCCATAATTCCCCGACTTGTTTTAGTGTGTTTGTGTATTAAAAGTTGTTGACCCCAAAAAAACAAACTGGCCTTTATGAAATTCCTACCATGTGGGTATCTGATGCAGACTGGTGTGACATTGTGTTTTTTTTATTGTCTTAACAGTGCTTGAAATAAATGCATTGCAAAGGGACTAAATAGTCCAGGACTACAAAGTGTTTGTACTTGTCATTTGTCCCTCATACAACAGTAAATGCAAGTTTGTGGCTCCATAAACAATCATAATCTTTCCTTGCTGTAGATATGATGAACACATAAATACTACAATAAAACTACTCTGTGTAGTAATAATACACTAGGTATAATAAATGTTCTGTTTACACAGATAAAATCCAGGTTTTGTCCTTTACGGCATTCAAAATTGTTCTTAAATAAAAGTACAAAAATATTCAAGTACCAAAAGTAAAAGTACTCATTATGCAGATAGCCCATGTCAGAATAATGTATTATATTATGGGATTATAATCATACATATATTAATGTACGTATCACTTTAATGTTACAACTGGTAATGATGGAGCTAATTTTAATTTAACTTTATATACTGCTAGCTCAATCTATAATAATATATCATGTATTTGTTCATGATACTTTAATAATCAGAATCTGAAAAGTAACTAGTAAGTAAGGAGTAAAAAGCACAATATTTCCCCTTGGGATGTAGTGGAGTAGACGTATAAAGAAACAGAAAATGGAAATACTCAAGTAAAGTACAATAACCTCGAAATTGTACCTAGCCTAAGTAAAGTACTTGAGTAAATTTACTTAGTTACTTTCCACCACTGAAAGCAAGGCAAGGCAAGGCAAGGCAAGGCAAGGCAAGTTTATTTATATTGCACATTTCATACACAAAGGCAATTCAAAGTGCTTTACATATATAAAAGCAAGATAAAAGAGCACAAAGTGCATAAGATAAAAACGAATAAAAGAATATACAAGTATAAGTTAAAAGAAGATAATTAAAAGGATAATAAAACAATCAAAATACAGTAAAGTGCAGCATTTGATCAATCAAGAAAAGCGTCTGAGAACAGTTTGGTCTTGAGTCTAAATATGAAAGTGGCCACTGTTGGTGCATCTTTGACCTCATCAAAGGAAGTTTGTTCCACAGTTGAGAACTGAAGATATTAATGGTAAAAAAAATAAAAAAAAAGAATTTGAGAAAATATTCCTAATGTATATAAAAGTGGCCTTAAAGTTGTAAAAAAAAAAAAAAAAAGGAGCCTCATCAGGTTCATATTTCCATTCTGGGCAGAGAGGCCATCCGGTGACCCCCTCACTAATCGTTCGGCCTTTTCCGCCGCTCCGCTCGGCTTCGTCTCTTTCCGGAGCTCCTCATATTAGTTCCCACGCACTCTCCTTCCTTGCGCCGTGCTGAGCTGGAAAATGGCTGTGTGAGTGAGAGGGAGAGCAGGGAGAGTCATGAACGGGAGAAGAAAGAAAGAGCGAGAGAAAAGAAGGCGAAGCAATAAGTGAACGGAAAGGTTTTGATAGTTTATTGCACACCGAAGAAGAAGAAGCTATCATCTCGCAGATAAAGCCACCAAAACGGACTCTTTGTCTGCTACTTTCAAGTGTTTAAAGCTGGAAAAAAGTGAGAAGAGTCAAGAAAATATCCTCCGCGGTGAGTTTTTCCAAGTTATTGCACATTTCCAGTCCGGCCACTGTAAACTGGAAAATGGTGGAAAGCGCTGCAAGTGTGCTTTGCGCAGTTCACGCTGTTGACTCGTGTCCCAGTTTACAAGTTTAAAGATGTTTTTTTATCATGTTTATTTATATTCTTAACGTTTATTTTCTAAATTTCGCTATAAAGTTTATTTATTTTGGTTGTTTTGTGTTTAGTAGTTCGTTATAGTGCTGAGAATACATTGAAAAGGGGGACTTTTAAACAAGCTGTGGCTCTTTAAGTTGTCATTTTATGCAGAATTTATCCAAATTCAGAGCTTTTTTTTTTTTTTCGCTAAATGCAAAATTTCAAATGTTTTAAAATAGCTGTTGCTAATATTGCAAAAGTTGTATTGCAAGTTTTTAACACAACAAATAAGACAAACATTTGCAGTGTACACCGTGTGTTATGTGCTACACTATAGTAGTGCTCTTTACATTGACTATAGGAGGCCATGTAGTGTAGTGTGGAGGCCCAACACAGCTGAAGGCCTGACATGATGTATATGTATGTGTGTGTGTGTGTGTGTGTTACAACCCTGGTTTGAGGATTTGGCATGCATCAAGGAGTTAATGGAAATTGTGCCACTTGCATAATAAGACAAGCCACTCAACTGTGTGGAGACCCCCCCTCCTTCTTCTTCTTTCTCTCCTGTAATTACTGAATCCAGGCTATTATGCAACCAAAATGTCAATCCTCCATTATACTGCTTTATCAATGTGAAGCATGACTTGTGGCAAAGCCCTTCATTCTTCTTCTTCTTCTAAATGTCTTGAAATGCCCCAAAAACTTCCCCGAAAACTTCCCAAAAGAAGTGCCTCCAAAATGCCAAAGTGTCACCTCTCAACTTCAAGTTGCACCGTGCAGACAGTACAGTACAGCTGGGGTTATTTTTATTATATTATGTCCTTCAGCTGGGGGAACAAGTTAAAACTGAAATGGTGTTATTTAATGGAAATAGCAGCAGAATACGTCTTTAAGGACAGTTTGGAAGTGGCTCCACTAGAAGTGTTGCAGACACTGGGCTCGGATTTGTAAACCAAGAAAAAACAATCTGATAGTTACTAGCGATGCACGGATCCAGCTTTTAGTAGTGATTCCTGGGCTTTGTGTATCGGCCGATACCGAGTACCAATCAGATTTTTGCATCAATATAACGAAGTACCTCGATCTGGAAGGTATTTACTTTGCTGGATCAGCCTAAATGAGTCCTGGCTGGTTATTTTATCCACAACCAAATGTACTATAACATGATAAACCGTCCTATCAATATTAGGGATGCACCGATCCGACTTTTTTAGTCCTGATAGTGATACCTGGGCTTTTTGTATCGACCGATACCGAGTACCGATCCGATACCAGTGTTCAATTAATAAGCTGTGTGCCTCACTGTGTGGATGTGACTGGGATCATTCTGTTAAGTGTAAGACAACATCAGGCTTGACTTAAACATTGCTTTCCTAACTTTGTAAAACAAAACGTAACAAATAGATACATAGATAGTTTCATTAAATCATTATTTATTATTAAAAATAATAAATCATACACCATGAACTTGGTGAAAAATCTTCAAAATTAACAGGAATTACAATTTCAAGTTTAAACCTTTTTAATGCAGCAACAAATTAAATTAAAATTATAGTATATAAATATAAAATTTAATTGAATAGATCGGCCCCATTGTCACGATACCCGATCCAGCTATTTGAGTCAGTATCGGCCCGATATCCAATCCTGTATTGCTATCAGTACCATCGAAATACAGCTTTAAGGACCGTTTGGATGTGGCTCTAGAAATGCTGCAGACCCTGGGCTGAGATTTGTACCCAAGAAAAACAAAAACATCTGATGGTTACAAAGATTTCCTTATCTTGTCAGGGAGATAAATGAGCCTATGTGCATAACACATTGGATACAAATCTAGTTAGTTACTTGTAATACACCTTTTGGAAACCTCTGTCCTGGATGTGACACTGACTTACTGACAGTTTTTCCTCTGCGTATTCAAAATCTGCTTTATTGGCCAAGTATGTGTGCACAGTTACAAGGAATCTCTCTCGATGTACTTACACAGAAATAGAAACAATAGCCAGGGATTCCTGTGATGATGATGCATCAATTGGCAAGTTAAATGAAATTTGATGTCGGTGCCACTTAAATTTGAATTACTTCCTCACCAAACAAGTAAAAGCGGTTCCTTATTGATCTCTGTGTCACGATAAAATTAGATTTGTCATTGCTTTGTGTTACAATACAGACTGCTGTATGCTATCTGCATATATTCATGTTGAGGCAAAACAGTTATGGAGAGGTTTGAGTGCAGTTTTATACATTTATATTGGACTTTTTAGGAGTAAATGGGTGAAGTATGAGGCTTTCTGCATGCTAACTACGCAGCAAAAAGGCTCGTGGTATTTTCAACTGGCGCAGACTTCGCGGGTTTATCAGATTTTATTTCTTTGTCGCAGTTCAAATTTAACAGCGTGGTCGCATGGACTTAAGGTAGCATTTTAAACAAGCCGAGGCGTCTTATATCTACTGATAAATACAGTGAGTGCTCTTTAACTGTAGAGCCTTGTGGTACAGTTGACTTTTCAGAACAGTGCCGTCTCAGTGCTACATAATCTTCGTAGCAGATGTTTCTACTTAGCCAAGTGAGCTTTTCGGCTTCATTAAGGACAGATAGAATTCAGGTGAACATAACTCGAATCATAAAACACCCAAGCCCCCATTTTAGGCTGAAAAATGAGTCCTCACAAGCTGCTGTGTTGTTGGCCTGTCCTCGCTGCCTGTGGCGCAGTAGATTTTTCAGTTCCATGTGGACAGATGGCCCGAGGCCAGGCTGCATGCGTGGTGGCTCTGTATAGTCAGCTCCTCACCAGCAGGGCCGTGAAGGGCCAACGCATACACACACTTTAAAGCAATAACCGCGCGTCCACGTAAATATCTGGATTTTGTACAATGCACGTGTTTGTCTCAGTCAAAGTCAAGTAAGGACAACAGAAAAGTGCAGTCTTGCTTTTCTTGATGCATGAAATGAGACATAGACACACAGCAACATATCAATTTGATCCTTTTATTAAAAACAACGACATTCTTAGACTCATTATCAGCTATTTTTGAAAAATAATCACAACCGTGCGGTGAACTGCTGCTGACATTTGGACTGGATTTGCCATGGCATGTTTCCCTTCACACTTTGGTAAATGGTAAAAATGGTACTTTTACACTGACCTACATACGTAGATGTGACTGTTGATTAAACTTAAAAAAGTCTCAATTGATGATGATGAATGATGCGGTAGTTTGAAAAGGAACAAGATGTACAACACCCTCAGGTCTTCAGAGAAACTTGTTCATCTGCATTGAGTGATAGATTGACACTGGATAAATTAATTACATACATACAGTATATTGACATATGATCTATGTAGGTAATTTAATGTTTAATATAAAACTAGACTGATTAATTGGCCAGGCCGATATATCGGCTGATATTAGCTCGTTGCAGATATATTGTTATCCATATACAGGAATACCAAACAAAGTTTGAGGTAATTTCGAAACACTGTTTATAGTTTGTCCGTCAGAGAGCGCCAAGTTCATGTGTTTATGTTAAAAAAATATTATATATCGCTATCAGCCTCAGAAATCCAGTATCGATTGGGCTATAATAATATATACTAATGTTGGTCCATATGACAATCTATACCGTCAGACAATACATTTACCATCAGATATTTTCCCATACCATTTATTCTGTTTTTACGTTTAGTTTCTAGTCTCTAGTTTTATGTTTTTGTGATTTGTATCCGATTTTTGCATCAATATAGTGAAGTACCTCGATCTGGAAGGTATTGCTTTGCTGGATCAGCCAAAATGAGTCCTGGCTGGTTATTTTATCCACAACCAGTTTTGATTTTCTAGAAAATGTACTATAAGATGATTTACCGTCCTGTCAATATTAGGGATGCACCGATCACATTTTTTTAGTCCTGACAGTGATACGTGGGTTTTAGGTATCGGCCGATACCGAGTACCGATCAGATACCGGTGTTTAATTAACAAGCTGTATGCCTCACTGTGTAATGCAACATCAGGCTTTACTTAAACATTGCTTTCTTAACTTTGTAAAACAAAATGTAACAAATAAATACATAGATATAAATTTACTGAAATATATACAAAAAATAAATTGCACACCAGCAAATTGGTAAAATGTTTTCAAATTAACAGGAATTACAGTTAAGGTCTAAACCTTTTTAATGCAGCAATACAAGGGTCAAAACTGAAACAGGAATTATACTGAATTAAATTCCAGTATATAATGTATATAGTATATAAACATAACATTTAATTGAACAGATCGGCCCCATTGTCACCGATACCCAATCCAGCTATTTGAGTCAGAATCAGCCTGATATCCGATCCAGTATCGGTGCATCCCTAGACACACACAAAAACAAATCTTAAGGATTCTTATCAAGCTTGTTTGTTTATGTCATATGTTTTTGTTAAAAAATCTTATATGTCGGTATCAGCCTCAAAAATCCAGTATCGGTCAGGCTCTTATAATATATAATAATGTTGGTCAATATGTCAGACGATAAATTTACCATCAGAGATTTTCTGTTTTTGGGATTTGCTTCTGATTTTTATATCAATGTATTGTAGATTTTATCCATATCACCCAATCCTAATATAAAGTAACATATAGTCTATACATAATATAAATAGTTTAGGGCTGCAGCAAACCTTTACTTTCAAAATCGATTTACAGGATCTACCCGTTATTGTCTGAGTTAGGCTAATCGTTTATCTTATGCAATGTCAGAAAATAGAGAAAAATGTCCAATTTATGTTTTGTTATGTCTGACCAAAAGTCAAAACCCAAATATATATTTATTTTGCAATGAGATAAGACAGAGAAAATCCACATTTGAGAAGCTGGAACCATCAATTGTTTGACATTATTGCTCGAAAAACAATCACATTATATTTATATTATAAAAATAATTGCTGATTAGTTTTCTGACAATCAACGAATCACTTTATCGACTTGTTGTTTCAACTCTTAATTAGTGCTGGCCGTTTTATGTATAAATAAATAACTAACAACCTCATAATATGCATTTAAATATTAAAAGAACTGTAAAAAACAGTTTGTTAAAATGAATGATTAAACACGTAAAACATATCTGGTTTGTTGGTCTTCAAGCTCTTGTCTCACTCGACTGTGTTAGTGATGCTCTGAATAGCTTATTTGCCATTTTACATTATGCATACTGGTGTATAATGAACAGGTCAGAGCTCCACTGGCTGACTAAACACATCAAGAGTCATTCGATGTCTGCAGACAGCAGAGGAAAATCTAGATGCCATTTTGAGTTCAGTCTAGGTCTCGCTTTCCCCCGCAATTAAACAAAATGTCCAAGAAATAAATGTGAAATCCGAAGAATAATGACTTACTGTGAAAGTATTATATATAAATATATATTATAAAGCACTGTGTTAAGTTATAACGCAGAGTTGTTATCCGTTTACCACATGTTGTATTACTTAACTAGTATACCAGCACTTTGGAGTGAATTGTGTCATAGTTTCTCTTTTATGAAAGGACAGAATGTATTTTTCTTTCTTTTCTTTTTGTGCATATAATCGTCACATTTATCATCCTGTCAACTCGGAGAAACAAAAATCCTCTCCTTTCATCTCATTGCACGACTCCAACATGACTCATGGAATTCTCTCCAATCACACGCAGCCCTCAGTTTTTTCCATGTAATGTTTTTTTCATCTTCATCTTGAGTCAGTTTCATTCGATTTTAATTCATCATTTCCTCAAAGATGATGAGCATTCATGAAGATTAGCAGAGATGAAAAAAGAAGTCAAGTGTGTGTGAAAAGGTGGAGTTGTTTGGGTCAGACGTTTGATCACTGCCTAGATACATTTTCTAATATTAGAACGTTTCCTTGATTTGCCTGGCTTCTCTGGTGACTGGGGAGCACATGGCCAGAGCGGCAGCCAATCAGAGCGCAGGATTAGCTTTCCCTCTCTCTAGCAACAGTGAGTTACTTGCTGCCTATTCATTAATTATTTTCCTGTGGTCTCCCTCAGCCGTTTGGACTCTGCTGATAGCAAAGTGCTCCGTCTCTCAGTCTCACTCTGTTTTTTTTCCGCTGCTTTCTGTCGCTCTCTGCTCTGACTGAATAAAAAGTCTTTTTAAAAAAAAAAAAAAAAAAAAAAAGGATGGATCCAGTGACGCTGAGCTTGCCAGCTGCTGCTGCTGCCCTGAACTGTGAGCTACTACAACACTATCAGACCAGGACTGAAACAGAGATGACACTTCTCTCACCTTGTACGACTTTTTCTGCTCTGGAACTAAATAATAAAACAGGATTACTGCGTGAGAGGGCTCCCCGCGCACTGCTTTTTCTTTTACTTCATCTTCTTTTTGCCTCTTTTCTGCAGCAGCGCTCTGACTGTAAACAAATAAAACATGGCAACTGGAAAAA
>CAKALG010016993.1:0-14633 GCA_916700815.1 Helicolenus hilgendorfi | reverse complement strand
GGCGGACAGCAGCAGGGGGTACACACAGATAGGGTGCCAGCCAGAGTGAGGCACTGGGAGAGATAAAGGCAACCTGGACCATCACATCATCAACTCATCATCCTCCTACTGATTAACACACTCTCTCTCTTTGTAAAGGGAGAAATACCTCATAGTTTGCATTTCTTAACACAGCTTCTCCAAACATAAATCTGAACTACAGATTGATAATAAAAAAAAAAGTTTATCCTGACCAGAGTGTTAACTTTTTAGACTTTACTTTATTGGACTTAATGCCTGGTCTGTCTGTGTTGGTGGACACAACTCCCAAACACTATACAGTATGGACTATATTACTCTCCATAGTACTGCATGTTTTATAGTTTTGCATTTCAACACTGATTCTTACAGCCAAGCGGACATAATGAGACAAACCTGTTTGTACTTTCCTTGATTGAGCTGCTGAGCTGCTGGTCTACCGCAACATCCCAGGCAGTACAACAACAATCCTATGAACCAAAAAAACAGACAAACTTGTGTCATTTATACACCTTAATTGATAATGTATCAAATAAACTGAAACATTGGACTGCAATTAATATTAAGCAGGACCCAAACGCAGATAAGGATGAGGTGGCAGCAGGTACAATGATTACAATGATTCAACATCAGAAAACTTGTGACCACAAAAATGCAGCTGGTCCAGAAGGTTACAGAAAGCCACTCCACAAAGTAAAGTGACGAGGAGTAAACTAGAAATACAAAACGCTGGGAAACAAAAAGGATGAAACACAACAGACTAAATCCACTGAGGAGGTGAGGATAATTAGGTGCAGGTGAAACCAATCATGGACGGGGTCGACAATCTCAAAGGTGGGAAAATACAGAGGCAGGAAGCAATACCAGACATGACACACACAGAGGAGTGAACTCATCAAAACAAAACAGGAAACACTCGAATGAATGAGACAAAAAAAAGCCAGAACCATAGAAACCGAAATACTCTAGGCAATTCCGAACAAATAATATAAAGAGATATAAACCCAAAACGGTCTCTGGGCCTGGCGCCAGACCGTGACACATTTGCCAATTTGCAGCTGGTCAGATAAGGCCTATATGAACACATTGATGAGAAATTAATCAAGCCAACTGCAAAGACATTTCTGATATCTGTGAAGATAATAAACCGACAAAAGAGAAGTAAAGATGAGAAGTTGATCTCTGCTTGTAACATTTTCTCTGCAGGTCTGTGGGGTCTGGTAAACAACGCTGGCAGGTCCATACCCATCGGTCCAACAGAGTGGATGCAGCTGGAGGATTTCACAAAGGTGTTGGATGTGAATCTGATAGGAGTTATTGATGTGACGCTCCAGTTTCTGCCTCTGCTGAAGAAGGCCCGGGGCAGGCTGGTAAACGTGGCCAGCATCCTGGGCAGACTGTCTATCATTGGTGGAGGATACTGCCTGTCCAAGTGGGGAGTGGAAGCCTTCTCCGACGGCTTGAGGTAGTGAGAAGACAACAGATTTATTATCACACATTCTCTTAAAATAGGAAATACTATTAGAAACTAAACTAACATGCAAGTTCAGCACACATTCACAGTACGTTTTTGTTTTTTAGAATGATTGCCTCCAACCTCTGAAAGTCAATGAACATCTCTTTGGTCTTAGACACATTGAGTCACTAGTGGAAAAAGTACTCACATCCTTTACTTAAACCTGCAGTAGGCAGAATATTTTTTGGCATCATTGGGCAAAAAATCTACAATAGCCTTTCAGTATATTGTAATTCAAGTGTTCTGAGAGAAAGCTATACTTCTGCACCTCCATGCACCATGGCTCTGTTTTCAGGTTTTAAAAAAATCTAGCCTGTGACGGGAGACTTTGGCCAATCACAGGTCATTTCAGATAGAGAGAGCGTTCCTATTGGCTGTTCATTCAATGGAGGCAACTATCAATCACTGGTGAACTCAATCAAACTCGATCAAATGGTCGAACTAGGTAGCGCCGATCAAATATGAATTAATATTCTGTTACTGTAATGACTATTTCTCTCCTCAAATGTTTTCAGAAACATCTTGTAGTGTACAGTTTAGCTTTAAAATGAGAAAGTTTGCTCCGGCTGGTGGGCGGTGCTTGGTATTTCCTCAACTGATCTCAACATGGCTGCCGGGTCACAAACGTTCATACTATACTTTTATTTTGTGTTTCTACTAGAACACGTTCACATGCTTTAATATTCAAAAAAACACTTTACTTTTCTCATACCGTCTGTGCTGCAGCATCTCTTTTCACCCTCTGTCTGAAACGCTCTGATTGGTCAGCCGGCCCACTCTGTTGTGATTGGTCAATCGAACCAAACTCTTCGGACTCCACTCCAGCTCCGCTCTAACTAGCTTTGTTTGAGGGCGTGCCAAACTAGATGCTAGGCAGGTATTATGCAAATATGTTACTTTGTGACATCACCACGTTACAGAAGAAAATGCGGGACTTTAAGTGAGGCGTTTCGGGCAGTTCAGGAGCAGTGTTTCTTTGGAGGAGAGTAACTCCCTTTGGAGTGGACTTTGGGCTTTATAACTTCACAGACCTATAATAGGTCCTCTTTAAAAGAAAATTCACAATAAAAAGTTTTCCAGCTGCACTAAAGAAATATACTGTTTTGATTCTTCTACCCAGGAGGGAAATATGGAAGTTTGGCATCAAAGTGAGCATCATCGAGCCTGGTTTCTTCAAGACAGCCGTTACCAACGTGGAACTGATTGAAGCCGACCTGAGGAGGCTGTGGACCCGCCTCCCTCAAGAAGTCAAAGACTCCTATGGAGAGACATACTTTGATGACTGTGAGTGGAAGTACAGTTAAAGACACTCAGCAACAAATAAATACTCTTAATGACTCCTCTGCTTTGTTTTTTCCTGTCAGATGTGAAAGCTCAGGACTTTTCCATGGGCCTCTTGTGCAGTTCAGATATCTCCAAGGTGACCAGGTGTATGGAGCATGCGCTGACAGCTCGCTTCCCACGCACACGTTACGCCGCAGGCTGGGATGCCAAGTTTCTTTGGATTCCTCTGTCCTACCTCCCTTCATTTGTGTCAGACTTTGTTACCAATTCGCTTCTTCCTCGACCTAAGAATAAAAGAAACATCTAACAGGCAACTAAACTATGACTATTTCTGAAAGTGATGAAATAAAATATATTTTAACAAAAAAAAGTGTCCAGACTGTGTTACAAAATAGGAAATTTATTCATTTCATGTCTCAGCAGCAGCAATTTAAACCATATGGGCATGTTATTGTGGATGATCACAGATACAGTTTTTATTGGGCTCATTATGATACGAAATAAATCATTGTATAAAGTTAAGAATTCATTCTCTGTGTTTATAAAACGACCGTCTACATCTGCATCCTCAGGTCATGTGTTGCTCTTCAAGATAATCAACTACATTAATTAATTTCCATGCAAAACAAAACATGTTCAAGTATCGCTCCAAACAATTTTCATGTTGATTCAAAGTCATAAAGCAGAGAACATAATGAGTTTGATTATAATAAGTATGCTTCGCACACACGCATCTGTTTATACTGGAGCACATCTTTGAAATATTGAATGGCATAAGTTAAAATCCAATTATTTTTGTCTTGCTTTTTAGTTTCCAGCCCTGAAATGAGGTATATAAACATGAAAAACGAAGTAAATACATCTTCAGTTTTGTTCAGTGGCAAAAAAAAAAAAATCTCAACACATTTCTCTAATAACCTTCGATCATATAAGTACTGTACATTCAGAACTTTTTATCTGTTATTGTGTTTATGTTGAACTATTCATAGGATCTATTTCAAAGATATTTTCTGACAAAATCTCACTGTTCAAATTTACAAATATACAACTTATTTATTAACATTTCTATCAGCAGCTTCAGTGCAAAGATATACATATAGTACATCGGAATAAAGAAAACATTAACACAAGAATTGGCATAAGAAAAGTCAGAAGGCATAGTCACAGGAGACTTTTTTTTCTTCATTCTATAGAAATGTGTTTCTCTCTCCTAAAACAATTTGAGCTTTTGTACACAGGCTGCATAAAAAAATAAATTCTGTGCAAAGTGTGTTTTTTTTTCTTTTTCGATTCCCGTCTGCGAGAGAGGGGTTATACGTCGCTGTCCTCTTTCACGAGGTTGGCTGTGTCTTTGAAAGTGTCCTCGGTTGGAGAAAAGGTGCTCGGACGATCCCTCTTCTGAAGTTTGGCGGGGGGGACAAACGGAGACGGCTCGGGGGCAGAAGAGTCCCCGCTGCTTCCTACTGGCTTTTCATCCTTCATCTGTGAAACAATGCAGAGAGTAAACCAAAAAATACCTGTACTTACTGTTTTGTAACTCGTGTCTTAAAAATGTTTCAAACTTACCTCTGCATACGAACGGTTTTCAAATGTGGTGCTTGGGTTTAATTTCCGCTTGAATAAGCTCCACTTTGACTCCTGCAAACAAACACAAACAGTGAGGTATCATCATAACATTTTTATGTAGACAAATAATAAAAACAAAAAAAAAAACATCCACAGAGCTTTTAGAAAAGGGCTAAATAAAAAAAAAAAGAAAATGTCTTTTCCTAAAAAAATAATATTATGATTGTGAATTAATTAGGGCTGTCAAAGTTAACGCGTTAATGCAACTTGCGATTTTTAGGTTGTAGCGGGCTCAGTTTAAAGCTAGAGTGAAGATATTGGTATCATATGAGACTAGGAAACAAGAGGATTCCATTGGTACAAACCATATCATACAAACTTGTCGTGAAGGAGTTAAATAACGCTCCAAACTTACGCTAAATTTTGGCGAGGAAAAACTGCCATGGCCATTTTCAAAGGGGTCCCTTAACCTCTGACCTGATATGTGAATGTAAATGGGTTCTATGGGTACCCACGAGTCTCCCCTTTACATACATGCCCACTTTATGATAATCACATGCAGTTTTGGGGCAAGTCATAGTCAAGTCAGCACACTGACACACTGACAGCTGTTGTTGCCTGTTGGGCTGCAGTTTGCCGTGTTATGATTTGAGCATATTTTTATGCTAATTGCAGTACCTGTGAGGGTTTCTGGACAATATTTGCCATTGTTTTTGTTGCTAATTGATTTCCAATAATAAATATATACATACATTTGCATAAAACAAGCATATTTACCCACTCACAGTTAGTGTGGAAAAAAAACTATAAATGGCCGAGTTTGACGGTTAGCGCTCGGTTTTCGGTACAAATCCCAAGTGCTCTAAAGGAGGCTGCCTCTGCCATGCCTGGTTTCACTGACACTGGTGTCTCTATCAGGCTGCAGAATACATGAATATTTACCATGGCAACAAGTGAACGCAATGGAGCGGGGGAAAGAGAATGTGACTAGTAGCCGAATGTTATCAATTGCACCTTTAATACTAATAATAATAATAATAATAATAATAATTTAGCTCACATAGTTTTATACGGACTATACTAACAGACTCACCTGCACAGGTTTGGTGCTGACAGAAGTAGTGTTTACAATGCCCGCACTCTGATCTGCGCGATACGCCGGGTTCACAAAGTTGTTCTCCAGCTGTTCACCACTCACATTAACAGTCACCTGTTGAGAAGTACGTTGTCATGTTAGTGTCATCAGCCAGGATGATTGATCTAATTGGCTTAACTAATTATATGTTCTTTCATTTTGAATGGTTCATAAAATAATCAGGAGGTGCACGTACTGTTACGTTCCAGTCCTATATCTTAGTTACAGTATGTTTTTCTTGCTTCCAGTTTTCAGTTCCTGTTGTTTTTTTTATATACTCTCGTTTCAGATACTTGTGTGTTTCCCACCTGTGTGATCACCTACCCCACGCTGATGATTTTCACCCTCATTATCACGCTTCCTCCCTTGTGTATTTAGTCTGTGTGCTCCCCTTCTGTCTGTGCCAGTTTGTCTCTACTGTTTTAGTGAGCAGTGCAGCGATTATCTTCCCAGTTTATTCCAAGTGTTTATGACCTTGGTTCTGGATTTTTTGACTAAGTCTCTACCCAGTGTTTTTGATACCTCAGTAGAAACCTTTGACTTTAATGTGTCAACAAAATGAACCAAGAATTTTAAACCTGGCTTTATCCAATGTTCAGATTTCTGTTCTGGAAATGTATGCACATTATCACATATTTGATGAGCTAATGCATCATTTGCATATATAAACATAAAGTTTCAGAAAACTTATAATACAAAAAATATGGTGATATCTGTTAATTAAAAATTGTATCCTATTCACCTGTAGTGTCTCCCTTTAAATTTGTTAATACTTTATCATTTTGAGATGTCCTGCTCACAAACTGCTTAACGTCTTTGGTGTAATTTCAGTAAAAAATTAAATACAAAATTAAATGCATTTTGTTTGATTTTAGAAAGACGTCATTATGCAGAACTAAAAAAGTTTACTTTCTGCTAGAAGATGCTGAAATATTTTGAAAAGCACTGAACTGTGTAGAGTATGTGGTTTGCAGCAATGATTTGTTTTTCTCTGGAACATGAATCTACTAACTATCAACTGTGGCGTTAATGTAACATGTAACTCCATGTGGGAAATAAAACATTCATTCATTCATTAATGAGTACCTGTGTGGCATAAATGACAGCAGGATCACCGGACGCTCCAGGAGCTGTGGCGTATAACGGGTTCTCAAATGTGATTGGCTGTCTCCCCGCTTCCATGGCAAAATTATCATCCTATAGGGATATTACATTGATGAGATTGCTTTTTACATTCATTAAAGACACGGCAGTAATTGTTTCTCAACTGCTGCTTACACAAGCAGCTCTAGAAGGAATGCTAAAATAAAAAGTTGTCAATAAACACCCCATAGAGCACCAGTTTGTGAGTCAAACATGCTGAGAGTAGGAAAATATTAACTGCTAATGAGCATCCTCCAGGACTTACCATCTGCATGGCTGTGTCAATGAATGACACTCCAATGTGTGATGGTCCGAGGTCAACATTATCACCGGAGCGAAACATCACCCCGTTCCCCGTGTCACCAGACTTCACCAGGCTGCTGAGGCTGGACAAACAACAAAACACTTCAATTTGAACTTTGATCTAAATTCTGTGTGCATCAGCTTTAGTACAGTTTTCATAAACAGAGAGTCAAAAAGAGAATAGAGCCAACGTACCTGGGTAGTTTGGGCATGGAGGGGATGAAAGATCCTGTCCGTTTGTAGTTGAGGAAAACCCCGACAGCCAGACCTCCAGTGATCAGGATGATAATAACTGCCAGTAGAACCGCCACAGCTAAAGAAAAAGTACAACATATTTAGTTGTATGCATATTAGACAATGAGTCCTAAAACCCAGAAATGAGTAAGCATTTTAGCACTTCCGGTTCTCTCGTCTGAAAGTCAATGTTTTTTTTAATGGGTTTTTAGTTAGATGCCATAAATAAGGTCTGTGGTTAACACAAGCTGAAGAGATTTTAACGTTTTGTTCTACGACATAAAATACATCAATAAATACCTCAGTCGTGAATTTTGAAGCCTGTCTATGTCTTAAAAAAGGTGGTTGCTAACAAGTGGCTAAATGAGACTACTAAACGTCATCACGTCTACTTGTCTGCCGTTACAGCCTTGTTGTGTATACTGGTGCTCATGCGGCCGTGGTGTAGTTTGTCTATTGCTAAACGTTAGCTTTTTACTTCTAGTGATTGCATTTACACTTCAAAAATCATAAAAGTGGTGTTCATTTGTGAAGATTATCTTGCTGAACAAAACTTGCAAGTATCATAAATGTGTGTTTGCCACAGAGCTTATTTTCTGCAATAATCCAAAACCCAATGGAAAAATCCCATTTGCTTTTCGTCAAGGGAACCAGGGCGATGCTAACTTCCTGGTTGGCCTACAAAAATCCCTGGAGGACTCTATGAGGTGCTGATCACAAACATTTCTTCTGTAATAACATTTTGCTGACTAGTCCTTTACTGTTCATGCTCTTTGGATGAACCATTAATTTGCTAAATCAATAAAAACGTTAAACAGTGACATCGATTGAAGTATTACTTGGCTATTTATTAAGGAAATGTGTGATTTAGATCGTCAGCAGTTGCTGAGCCAGACTGTTTTGTTGGCCTGAGTAGCTTTGTGTGACTTCATCACATTTGGCCTCGATCTGCTCCAGTAAAGCCAACCGATCATGACTGAGCAGCAGCTCCCACATGTCAGCCAGTGCATGTGTGAAGGACTCCCTCAGGTTTTGGTTGGAAGAATTAGTTTAAGTTAAAGAAGAGAGCTTAATATTAGTATAGTATTAGTATTAATATAAGTATCAAGTGCCATGACCTAATAGATAATGGGTGAATTACAGTACCTGTTCCTGCTGGAGCGCCCCTAGACTTCCCCATCTCACAATAGCTGCCCACATAACCGTACGGACATCTGCAGAAAAGTCATGATAAACACAATTTTCTTACTTGGGAAAACAACATCTTGAAGTGTATTTACCACAAATATCAGGCATTACTGGATATGACTGATGGAGAATCAATCAATCACTGGTGTGAACGGCAACAACCAAACTCACTTGCACTTGGGCAGACCGCCTTCATCAGTGTAGCAGGTTCCACCATTCATGCATCTACATGCAACGGGCATTGCAATGGATGCCTCAATGGCTGCAGGAGCAAAAGCCAGGCATACACAGAATCAACAACAACAACAACAACATCACACCACAGGAGCAGCCAGGCACATATGAAGAATGGATTTAGGAATGCAAAATGAGATGCAACACAACAGCCAACACGAGAGTGCAGGCGGCAGAAGCACTCGGGCGTTTTTTTACCTGCATCACATTCATTAGAGTCAAATTGCACCGGAGAGGAGCCTTGAGGGCAGGCGCAGGTGTATCCACCAGGCCGAAGGAGACACAGGTGACTGCACACGTTCTTACAAGGGTTGGGTACTGGAGAGGAAAGAGCACAAAGAATAACACTGTTAGATATTGTTCAGAGCATGGATTTTATAATTGCATTTCTGTTTGATTCTGATTTTGAGGCGTATTTTGTGTTATCTATCTTAGGTTGTTTGTCTGTAACTCTTGTTTTTCTTGGCCAGGACACACATGGAACAAAAGATTGTTACTCTCAATGAAGCTTTCATTCTTAAAGTAACTATGAGGAACTTTCATTTTGTGTTTATTTTGGCAGCAGGGTTTGACAACCCGGCTCAGTCCTCATTCTGGCTCTCCCACGTCGTATGAAGGTCATAGAGAGGCATCAGTATTGAGTTGAGACTGTTTCATAACCACTCAGAAGTTCCTCATAGTAACTTTAAATAAAGATCTAAACACAACTGTTGATTACTATCCTCTCTTCTCTTCTGTACTTTTTGTTTGAAGTAGTAAATATACTAAATTTGCTGAATAAAGTTGTCAAATCGATTCATAATTTTATTTTTATAATGAGACATACTGAGAACCTTTTCTTAATATGTCTTACAAGCCTTTTTGCAGGTCACTACATTGTATTGGTTCAAGGGAGTGTGTCAGCAATAGTCCAACATCAGTTTATGTGATACCTTAAACATTTCCTCTCTTTATATGAACCCCTCTGTGTTCTAACCTGACTGGTTGTGTCGCTGCTCCTGGTAAATGCGGACTTGAGTCAGCCACGGGTTGATGGTTAGGACTTTGACTTTATGTCCTTTCCCAAACTTGTTAGTCTTCCACACTTCGCCTTTCTCTTTTGTTGTCCAATACACGTGCCCCTCAAACACATCCAGACTGTAGGGATGGCCAATGTCTGAAACAGAGAGAACACAAGACTTTAAATCACCTTAACACATCAGAGCCGCCTTTAAATCTGTTAGTATTTCTGGCAGTCACTGTTCTGACCTCCTGATATGACGATCTTCCTGTCTGTGCCATCAGGCTTCATGGACTCAATGATGTTTTCTTTGGAGTCACACCAGTAGATCCTGTTTCCATTCAGATAGTCCAGAGCCAGCCCAGTAGGCCAGCCCAGGTCCTCCTCCTTCACCAGCACCTCTCTGTGCTGACCATCCATCCACGCTGATTCTATTCTGGGTTTCCTGCCCCAGTCTGACCAGTACATCATTCTGCCAACACAAAAGATTATTTTTTGTAGATTTAAATCCTGTTCATACTGTACAAAGGAATTAAGGATGCAAATGTATTTTATTACATTAAAGCTCTACAGCTTCATACCCGAGTGATGGATTGACAACAATAGCAGCGGGCTGGTCCAGGTCTGTGTGGATCAACCACTTCCTGTACCGCCCATCCAGTTTGGCCACTTCAATTCGATTGGTGCCTGAATCAGTCCAGTAAATGTGCCTGTAAAAGGTGATAAATGCATACTGAGGAACTGACTCAAATTTAGAGCAACCTCTGCAAAGGTTAAGTCATAGACTTGGTGATTTACCCGCCAACCCAGTCCACGGCGATGCCGTCAGGATTAGCGATGTATCTCAGGTTCAGATCCACCTCTTTCACCGGGTTGTTGCCGTGATCGTTGAATGTGGTCATGTAGGCGCGTTTGATGGAGCCGAACTGAGATCCCCGACCCAGAACTGTCCAGTACACAACACCTACAGCACATCAGGAGATAAAGGTTATCCAAACTTTTAGATTCATTGCAGCTAACAACAACAACATTAAAACGTTTACAGTCAGAAGTCTTACTGAGTCCTTGTCCTTCTGGATCCCACAGGTAGTCCAAGGCCTGGATGTGCTCAGCGTTGTCCACATAGTCTGAATACTCCTCAGTGGACAGGTTGAAACGACGGATGCGAACGTTGTCTGGCAACAGCAGCACCGGTGGGTTTCCTATACAGAAGTTAAGGTGTGATGAATTAAAGTGGCAATTTCAATGCAGAGTTTGGATTAAAGGGGTAGTTCGGGTGTTTTGAAGTGGGGTTTTATGAGGTACTTATCCATAGTCGGTGTATTACCTACAGTAGATTACTGTTGGTGTGCCCCCAGTTTGGAGAAACAGACAGAAGTACTGGTGTTACACTGAAATCTGTGACCGCGGAGAGCCACCAACAATAAAGGTCACCATTTCTGACGACCAGACGGTTAGAGTTTTGTGAATATATCTTTAAAGTAAAAATATTAAAATACATATTTTGTTTTTTAACAATTTAGTTTTGTGTGTTTTCTGTCACGTATTTGTCTTATTTTTTATTATTATTACAGCGGGGTCACATTTTCTGATGACAGTCATCAGGAATGGTGACTTCATGTGTTGCTGGCTCTCTGAGGTCAGATTCAGGTGGTCACAGATATCAGTGTACCACCGTTCCTGTTCCACAGCACTATATTGCTTTGCTCCGCCGACCGTCATCTACTGTAGGTAATACACAGATTATGGATAAGTACCTCACACAACCCCACTTCAAAACACCCGAACTATCCCTTTAACACACTAATGAAAGGGAACATTTGTAAAGTATTGTCTTCTACGTGTGAATGTCGAGATCTTACCCTGGGCAGCACACTCTGTCCCATGCGGCTCACCAAAAGAGAGAAAGCCTTCAGCACAAAAGCACTCGTAGCTGCCCTTTGTGTTCTTGCAATTCTGAGGACACGTGCTGTACACCTCACACTCATTCACATCTGTTTCATAAAAGCAGAAAAAAAAACATAAATTGAATATAGAAAACTACTTGTGTGTCAGTGTTTAAATGGACTGAGTACATGACCGACTAATTGATGTGACGTTTACCTTCACAATTGTGTTTTTCTGTCGTTTTGGGCTTGTAGCCGGACCTGCAGGAACAGAGGATGCCTCCCTGTGTCAGGTCAGTACAGTTGTGTTCACAGATGTTGTCACTGCACGTGTGGCTACTGCCGTGGTCTGTCAGGAGCAAATACAAAAACACACCGAATGTCAAACTAGACACTGATGTAGGTAATCGTATAGAAAGCATTGCAGCGTATGGGAAGCAACTTCTGGTATCTTGTCTCCAAAATTCAACACATTTTCACCTGAAACAGTATTAGAAACTAATTATTTATCTGAATTTTAGTACACCTGCAAGTTTAAAAAGATATTTTTTCACCTCATCATCATTATTAATATACTGTATGTTCTTCGTTGATGTACTCACGGCAGCCAAGCTCATCTGACTGGTCTCCACAGTCGTCATAATCATCACAGGCGTACTGCAGAGGGATGCATTGTCCGTTACTGCACTTGTACTCATCATCTGTACACGGTCCATGAGTGGGACTTTGGCCTAGATGGAGAGAAACATATCAAATCAAGAGATGCTGAAGATGCACGTTCAAAAAATAGAACAGGAAATCAGATTGAGTAGATGAATGAGGCCATCAGCTACAATCTATCACACTCACAGTTTTCCTGTCTCTCATCAGAGCCGTCACCACAGTCATCAACAGAGTTACACAGCTCGTGGCTGTAGATGCAGCGGTTGTTGTCACAGCGGAAACGGAACGGAGTCTCACACTGGATTTCCACTGTGGATGAACAAGAAAACCTTACAGCAAGAATTAAGTTTGCCAGATTCTTAGCAAGAATCGAATAAGCTTTGGTTTTGTGTGTGTGCTTGACTTGTGCGTGTTTATACTTACAGCAGAGGTGAAGCTCCTCGTCTGAGTTATCTCCACAGTCGTTGTCTCCGTCACATTTCCAATGAGGCTGGACGCACACGTGGTTCTTACACTCAAACAGGAAGGGGGGGCAGTATGTGCCGTTGGGGTAGCGGGTTGCTGAAAGTCAGTGATAAGAAAGTGTGCATGTCACTTATGTTAAAACTGTCTTTATGTGATGTAGACAATAATTATCACCGAAGAGAAACTTACGACAAGAGGTCTCATCTGTGTAGTCCAGACAGTCGGCATTGCCATCACATTTGAAGCGCTCAGCGATACAGTGTCCACTGCCACACTGGAAGTATCCGGGATGACAAGTCCGCAACTCTGCAACACAGCCGAACCAGCACAAAATGTAGCTTCACTTCACATAAAAATATACACCACTCCAGGGCGGCAAATACCGATTATTTTCATTGTCGGTTAATCTGTTGATTATTTTCTCGATTACTGTATTTGTTGTTTGGTCTGTAAAATGTCAGAAAATGGTGAAAAATGTCGATCAGTGTTTCCCAAAAGCCCAAGATGACGTCCTCAAATGTCTTGTTTTGTCCACAACTCAAAGATATTCAGTTTACTCTCACAGAGGAGTAAAGAAACCAGAAGATATTCACATTTAAGAAGCTGGAATCAGAGAATTTAGACTTTTTTTACTTAAAAAATTACTCAAACCGATTAATTTAATATCTGACAACTAATTGATTAATTGTTGCAGCTCTATGCCACTCATGGTAAGGGGAGCTTCTTCTTTGTCATGACAACAGTAAAGACACATTTAGCAAGTTGAATAAAAGTCTCACAGCACCTAAAACCCCCACATTTTTCTTTATTCCTACATGTGAGATACTCTTTTATTTCATCTAGAATAACTTCTATATACGTGATGTCCAGTGATCTATCTACATGTGTGTTCTACCAGCACTGTAAGGAAGAAATCGCTCAGATGTATCAGAGTGAATAAACAACTTTTGAATAGATGACTATTGGTGGTCCTGTCTGTCTATGCTTCAAAACGAGACGTTTTATTGCTTCTTTGTTTAGTGCAGCCCTCCGTTACTCACAAACAGCCGGCCAACAAAGAGCCTCCACTTACCACAGTCCCTTTCATCCGAGTTGTCCTCACAGTCGTTGTCATGGTCACAGACCCAACGGTCGGGAATGCAGCGCAGATTTTCACAGCGAAACTCGCTCTCTGTGCACGCGCGTGGAGCTGAGGGAAAACATGAAAACACAAAGTGTGGAATCAAGCGAGTGCAGGACTTCATTTTAGTTTTATTAACAGACACATTAATCCAAAGGGATGTGAAAAGCTCTTGTGTGTCCAGAATTCAACTTTGACACATTTCTTAAAGCTGTCAAGGGTTTTTAAATCTACTATTTTCCTCCATATTATGACAAAAACACACTCACACCAGCAGAATGTGCAGCCATTACTCTGCAGTGAGCTCATGAGTTCACTGGAGACAAACTCTCCTGGCATCAGCAGTGCAGCAACCAGTAAAGGGGAGCGGTACCACCATGATTTAACCCCAGTCACTGTTCCTCCTTTGAGAAGCTACATTATCTCTATTAACTGGCATGTTCTCAGACATGTTTAAATTCTCCAGGGCAAAGGGTGACGGACTCCTTCACTCCCTCTTTCTGACACGCTGAGGACAGCCTGTTTCTCTAGCAGCTGATAAGACTGCCTCTCTCAGCACTCAAGCACAAGTGTCGAGCCTCTTACAAAACCTCCCCGCTGTCTGATAAAAATGATAGCAGGACTATTCTTTGCCATCAACACTCCTTTTTCATTTGGACAATCCACAGGAGCTGGGCTAAAATCCCCTCAGTAAACCTACTTAAAAGACACTTATGATGACATCAAAACAATGTTCCAAGCTTCTCACTATTCACACTCTCAAACCAAACCCTCATCTGAATGATGTAACTTTATCAGTGATGGTGAACAGCACTCACTGCAGCTGCGTTCATCAGAGTTGTCCCCGCAGTCGTCGTCGCCGTCACACCTCCATCTCA
>CAKALG010016992.1:0-24201 GCA_916700815.1 Helicolenus hilgendorfi | reverse complement strand
CTGGAGGCCAGGGGGGAGACCGGGGCCTTTGTTGGTCTTCTCACCCCACGCTGTGTGGCCCATTCTCTGGCCTGTTAGCATAATCCTCTGGGTCATTTACAACTGACTGGAGCCCAGCGGTCAGGAATATGCCTTCTTAATCTGCTGTTATTGTTGCAATCTGTCTCTCATTAAGGCCGCAATGACCTCCTCTTTGGCAGCATGCGTATGTGTGTTTTGACCTTTTCTCTTGAGAGTGACATGATTAGTGTGTTTGTGGGTTCACTGACCTCCGCAGTGTTTTGTGTGTATGTGTGTGTGCGTGTGTACCAGCCAGTGAATGAAGGTTCTTCCAGGATAAATAGACCCACAGCAGGCTCTATTATCTCTATTAACTCTAAACAGTCTCCTTCTCATTCACAGTCCACTCCCTGCTGTTTGTGTGTGTGTGTGTTCATGAATGTGCACGTGTGCGTGTTTGTGTGTGCGTGAGGTTCCTACAGAGTGGGTGCGCAGCACAGCGATGATCTTGGAGAGGGCCATGTTCCACAGTTCATCAGTGAAAGCTCTGGTCACCAGCCCCCGCGTGGCGTGGAGGATATGGTCCTCCACAACAAAGAACCTGACACACACAGAAAACACACACATCTCAGTACTTTTATTTATGTTGACATTGAAACAAACAGGAGTGTTACTAGGGTTGCAGAATTCCAGGAATATTTAAGGTGGAAACTGTCCATGGGAATTAACAGGAATTTATGGGAATTAACAGGAATAAAAATGGAAATATGAGGGTTATTTGCTCAGGCTGTATTTACCATGTCTTACGAAGCAAGAAACGGACCTTTTACCAAATCATAAGCAGACATTAACACATTCACTCGCCAAATAAATCCATTAATTTGTCAAATACATACAATGTGAAATGTGCGTTGTGGTGAGTTAGCCACCTAGCAAGTTAACTAATGGGGAAAGGTGACAATACGGGCTGTGTGCAAACTTTGGGTTTAAAGTGAACAACTCATTTATAAAATAAATATTTAATTCACAATAAAGAAGGAATGGAAATATATTAATTCAAACTCCACAACTAGCTCGATCAAGCTACATCCCACATGGTTTACAGCTAGGTAGCAAAAACTAGCAAAAGATGCTAACAAGTTATAAACTGAGCACTTTGCTTTAGGCTACTGTATAAACTGCTGGTTAACTAAAATAATCATAACAACATTATGTGTATTCACTCCAGTAATATAATCAAAACTTGCATGAAAGCATGTAGTCCTTTGGCTCAGACAGTGCAGTAGTGTTGGCTTCACATTCAATGGGAGAATGCACTGTGCATGCAGAGGGCTGTCATTTTAATGAATTCCTATTTAATGGAATGCTGGCAAATTATCTCTCCATGTGAATGCAGTGCAGGTTACAATTCAATGAAATCATCAGACTTTTAACCAAAACATGTCATAATATATCCCCCCAAAATAAGTTAATTATCAAAAGGTACGGTATTGTCAAAATTCCCAAATTCCCAAGCTTAAATTCCCTTGGAAATATACCGAACATTTTCCAACCCTTTGCAACCCTTGGACTAACAGCTTTTAGAGACATTAATTAAACAGATTTTTACGGTCAGCAGAATATAATGTTGAAGATACAACTCCGTACTGTGACGATGAAGTGAAAATGGGAGGAACGTCTTACCCTACAATCTGATTGAAGTATCTTCTGTAGCCTTCCACTGTCTCATGCTGGACAAACACACAAATAGACAGGTTTGCACACAGTACATGAATGCATAAAATATTATATATACTGTATATATATACGTTATCATCGTGGTGGTCTTCATATGGTATTGGATTGTCGGTATGTTCAGTGAAATTCTAACATCCAAAACTTGACAGCAGGTTGCCAAACAAGCACCAAGTAACACAAGAATTTAACTTTAAACAATTCCCATATACAATCTATAGCGGCTAGGAAGACATGGACAGTATGGCTTGTTCATTTTGCAGAGAGAATTGGAGGTTAGATAGCTACGTGTTACTATATCTACTGCACATCTTGATAGCTACGCTCTGATTTACTGTAAGAAAAGCAGAAAAAAAGGCGCTGACGATGGGGAATCGGCACGTGGCTCTGCTTCAACTGCGTGAGAGCCTGTGAATGACCGCCTTCCTTAATGTGGTCCAAGACTCATTCACGTACACACTGATAAAAGAATGTATGTGGCCCAGACCACCTAATAATGTGGTCTGAAAGATCTCAATGCGTCTTGAGTGCGTTCACACCTGTACTTAGAGCTGGCCACTTGTGATCGGATCACCCAGGATGCGTGTTAATACCAGGTCTGAACATGGCCAGATACAGAACTTTTCAAATTCTACACATAGGGGCTTTAAGTCAAAGTTAGAATTTAACACTTTAACTTTATAAGGTAGACTTTTCCTTTAGTGAATTGCAAACATTACAGGGTCTGTTTATTGCTGCTTTATTTGTTTTTTTCACTTAACTGGCAGTCAACTTTGCTACGTCTTTAGGTCAAAGCTGCTTTATCTAAAACCCAATAGAATAGAGTTGAAGTCAGGAATATTGATTCCTGGTGTGGACTACACATTTTAATGAGGTTCTTTGAATTTCACAAATATGCATTACAGGTGTGTTTCATGATATTGCTACTATATTAGCCATTGGCTGCAATGCTATCTGAGGCTGTTTGCGTGTTGCTCACCATGTTAGCCTGTGGCTGCAATACTAGCCGCGCCTGTTTTTTCCTCTGTTTCCTGTAGTAGTTCTCGAATGTTTCTCGGTCACCCTGCAGACACAGAAATACAAAAGACTTCAATAACCTTACTGAAAGTTACTGACAATGACAACAAAGATCAGAATTAGTTTTGCTGTTACAACCTACATGGTCTTTACATTTATATTACAAATAATAATAATAATATATTCCAGAAATTGCTGCAGTGGCATAGAATTTAGAGAACGATGGATCTTTGAGCAGCGTGGCTACATTTGAAAATTGTAGTGGAGAAGTTGAAGAGAGACTATCCTAAACCATCTACACTGGAAAATGCAATAACGCAATAGTGCAGCTTTTTAAAAACTTTCTCCACAGAGGCTCGATCTGAAAACTTCACACACATGTTTTTGTGTGAAAAAGGAAAACAAAGTAAATAAATAATAATTAATAATAATAAAGAAAATAAAACATGCCTTGGATCAATATTAGCAGAGGTCTTATAGAAATGGTCAGTGAGGAGGTCATTTATTCATCATGTTATATTCTGGAATTATAATGCTGCTACACCACAACGTTGCTATGATCCCGTTTGTGGATGACTGTGTGTGTGTGTGTGTGTGTGTGTGTGTGTGTGTGTGTGTGTGTGAGACAAAGAGACACCTACCAGCACAGTGTAAATGTGTAAACACCTGTAGACAGGTGAGAAGTCCACCAGGTCCTGAGCTGTAAGAACCTGTTGGACACAGATGAGGAAACAAATATTTCTTTAACATTTTCTCTATACTCATTCCACAGTGCTGAATACAGCAACCAACCCCAACCCCAACCCTGCAGTTTGCCATGTTATGATTTGAGCATATTAGTTATACTAAATGCAGTACCTGTGAGGGTTTCTGGACAATATGTGTCATTGTTTTGTGTTGTTCATTTTCAGTAATACATATATACATACATTTGCATAAAGCAGCATATTTACCCACTCCCATGTTGATAAGAGTATTAAATACCTGACAAATCTCCTCTTTAATGTACATTTTGAACAAATAAATACTTCAATCGACAGCCCTAGTTATTATATTATATATATAGGCAGTTGGCGGTTGTTGGGCTGATAATGGCCAGCTAGAAAATTCTAACATATCGCCCATCCCAATACAGTACATACACTCAATACTGAGAAAGCCATGAAATGTATATAACAGAAAAACTCCAAATGCATTTCTATTAACATTTAGCAGCCATCACATAAGAATGAACCAAACTAAATAGTCTGAGCCAAACAAATAAAAACCCAGTTTAGGAACAGATGAATACAATTATTTCTGTATGATCACTTTCTGTCACACTCAACTACACTAAATGCTTCCTTACCTCTTCATCTCCTTCCTCCTCGTCTCCTGTGTCGTCGTCCATCATCAGGCCGTTGTGCGTGTGAGTGTGTGTTCGTCCGTTGAGGGAGTACACAGGCTTGGTGTAGTGGCCCAGGCTGGCCTGCTTGGCTACTGCACTGTTAAAGGTCCTGTGCTGTTGTGCCTGGAGGGACATACAACACGGATCAATGAGGTGATAAATACCTTTTTTACATCCATTGTTGGAATTGTTAAAAACACAGACTCTCGTACCTGTCTCATGGCGGTCTCTCCAACCTTGTCGGAGTGTTTTCTGATGCTCTCCAGGAAGTCCTTGAGGTCTGACATGGAGATCTCCTTTATCTCCTCTCTTAGTCTGGGCAGGTTTTCAGCCATGATCTGACAGAACCTGTACTGACTGACCCTGCAGGACACACAACAGAACCAGGCTCTTACGTGACACAGAAATCTGATTATGAATGTGGCAGAGGGAGCGAGAGGGGAGGTAAGTCTGGCACACGCTAACGCTCTGAAGGAGCACTGACTCCAAGCTGTGTAGAACAAAGCTACAAACCGTTCAGAGCTATCTTTGAAGCCTACAGGAGGTAAATATCATCTTATAATCCTACCTGGGAATGAAGACCTTCTCCAGCTGCTCCATGGTTTTCAACGCAGCATAGTATCTGCGGAGACAAATGGTATAGCTTCAATTTGGATACGGTCCTTTAATCATAATCATTAACTGCGTTCCGAAATTGGCTGCCTGGTCACATATGAACCAAGTGCGAGTACATGACGACTTTCTGAGAAAACTTACAGTGCTTCCACCTGATGGATTCAAATTGTGACCAGTGTATTAAAATATGGTGAGGCAGGGCTGTCTCCTTTAGATCCCCTACTGATGGGCCAACTGCTCACATTTTAAGGCCTAACAAGGCGAGCATAGAGCTACATGTATGTCTAACATATTGCATCCAGTGAAGTGTGATATTTTATTCTCAAAGCCTATTGGGCTACCTGTGTTATAAAGATATTGTGGTCTTTCATAGTGTTTCACAGATCACAAGGGTTCAGTCTTGGGTCAGTGTGCTGAGCTCCCATCATTAGGCTGATAGGCAGGCTGTGAAGGGATCTAATTGGTCGGTCAGTGAGTGTAAAATGTGTTGTATACACATGAACAGAAGACAGCCTCATAAACTGTACAGTGAAAAGGTTTGTCAGAGTGCACAGCACCAGGACGGAGGACACAAAGACTGCAAGTGGCAGGGCATCGGACAGAATGTGACCTGGGCATCGGCACATACAGTACAGAAAATAATGTGCATTCGTGGCATACGAACTCATTCCAATTTATTGTAAGTGTATAGACTAGGTCATTAGTGCATCAAGTACAGTCCGCGCACACACAAATCCCACAAGGTGGCCGGCATGGTCTAATTGCCTTGGATTGGCTGTGGGCCGTGACAGAGTTGCAGTGAGGGGGCCTTGTTGTGAACAAGGGCACACTGAGGGTCAATTGTCCTGCCAGTGAATGGCCTCTTCCTTTGGTACACAGTAATGAACAAGAAAGGGTCATTATTTTCCTGTCCAAAGTGAACTCCCCCCCTCCCTTATTTATACAGACAGGCATGTAAATACGACCAAACATGAAGTTCATGGGGTAAAAATGAAGTTCAATCAAACCAACAGAGCAGTGGAAACCTGCATCACCAATACTGGATGATTTTGCAGATGTTTGGCTACTGAGCTTTCTCTATCTAGATAAAGAAAAAAACACTTCTTTAGAATGGACAACAGAAGCATGTATACAGTTTTATCCACTGATTTAGTAACTCTTCCATTTACTTAGAGGTGACTTAATACCAGGTCATCTTTTACTGCCTATTGTGGTTCAAAGTTTGGCCTCTGACCACAGCCGGCTTCACTGATGACAGATTTGAATAGGGCTACATCCACACTTATGTTTTCATTTTAAAACGCATAACTTTTGCTAAGTTAATGCCTAGCGTCCACACTGCTAGGGCGTATTCAAGCCCCTAAAACGGAGACATTTAAAAACGCTGCTGACCCCGTTTTAGTTTTAAAACTCCGGTGTTGCGTTTTAGTCTGGACGGACAGAAACGAAGATCTTTGAAAACTATGATGCAGACACCAACGATCGATCGCTCGATTGGGTCTTATCAGTCGTGACGTGCCCTTCCCTGATTCGTCACGCCCCATCACGTGAACCTTTTCCGGAAGAAATCAAACGACATCAGCCTCGACCACCAGTTGTTAATTTCAACATAGATGATGAATTACAGGTGTTGCTGACCTTGTTATCTCTGCTAGAAGCTGCTGTGCAGTTAAATTCTGCATTCTATAATGCTACTACTGCCTGCATGCGCAGGAGGGAAGCTATTATTCGAGCACTTTGCATCAGTTCCCGTGTCCAGCACTGCATGCCCAGTGTACATGAATGGTCATGTGATATGCGTTATCAGGCGTGGCAGTGTGGATGTAGATTCAATCTGAAACGGCCCTAAAATGCTTGTCTGGATGGAGATCGTTTTCGTTTTAAACATATTAGTGTGGATGTAGCTTTGGAGGAAGTGAAAAACATAACAGCGCTAGCCTCTATTGTTTGAAACTCCAGTATAACGGCAGATTATTAGACTGGGTGAAATTACCCCTTTAAGATCTGGGAACCTTCAGAATTTCTAGATTTATGTAAGTTGTTTTTATTATCACTGTTAAACATCAGTCACGTTGTGATGAAAGGCTTTCTGAGATGGATACCTTTTGGACTCCAGCTGCTCCTTTAGTTTGCTGTACATTTCTAGCACTGCAAAGGGAAGAGAAGACAGGGAACAGGATCAGTAGGAGAGTTTGTTGGTTCGAGCATCTCACTCACTTCTGCTCCAAATGTACTACAAATGCATACAAAGATACATTGGTATAAAAAAATAATAGAACTAAAATGTTCAACCAAAAATGTATTCAGTCCCACTCAAGAAAACGGGACCAAACCACTCAATAGTTCAGGTGATATCATGTTAATAATACACATATGATAATATAAGTGTAAAAAATCCAGCGCCTCTTAAAGGGAAACTACGGCCATTTTCAAAACTCTCCGCCATCACTAGTGTTCACATAACAATAACACCTCATTAACACTAGAATTAAAGTGACCATCATATTGCTACACAAGCAGCAGTGGTACCTGGTATACAGAGCTGGAGCTTCTCCACGGTGGTGGCCATGTTCCTCTGCTGGATCCGACAGCGAATCACCTCCTCCGTCTGAGCCGTCACCTGAGGGAAGGAACACACAATGGAAGGAAACAATGAGAAAGAGGCCACCGCTGTTAACTACTGGGTTAAAGAGCGGTCATGTCTTATGCAGAACTGAGCAGGCATATGTCCTGACAGCACAATAAAAAGCACAGGTTTTGTCTTCTGCACACTCATGCATACACGCATACGTGGACTTACCTCCCTCCCGGCCTCTTGTAGTCTTCGATTAGTGTCCGTCACTTGACCCTTTCAAAACAAACAGACGTCAGTTTAACCGTTCAGCCTCAGAATGTCTCCTTTTATTCTTCCTTTCCTCTACCCATGGTTCCTACAAATGTTGGTTTATTGTCAACAAATACCACGTGTGCTCTAATCCATAGAGCTCCACTAATTTCCAAAAACTATTAAAAACACATCAGTGAACCACATTGTTACACTGGTTGATGTGTTCCTTCATTATGAACACACACACACACACACACACACACACACACACACACACACACACACACACACACACACACACACACACACACACACACACACACACACACTGTAGTTTATTTTGAGTCAATCCCACATACAAAATCCTACTGCCACAAAATACTCACTAGAGCACCAAATGTGGATTAATCCGCTGCTGAAAGTAGTCCCCAACAAATGCTGTATTTCCTTCTGTTTGAGTAACGTGTGTTAAAAACTACAGTGACCAGCTGTTTTAGGAAATTACTGAGCAATACACAACATATTTCTGAACTGATTTTAAAGATATACTGTAGGTCTTCAGTAGGAATCAAGGGTCTTGGGGCTGAGAGCCACATGCAGACGGACTAACACATTGTTGGATTTTTTTTCTTCATTAGATTTGTTGACAAAAAGGGAAAAACATCTTATATTTAAAATCTGCTGGGAACTGCTGCATGTTGAAAACACAAACAAGGCCCAGGTTTGGATTGTGAGAGGTTTAACATTGAGATATCTTGCAAATTTTCATCTAGAAATGAAAGGTTTTTCTCTTAGTTTTTTAGGGGTTTACATGGGGTCTTTAAGGGGAGATAGCAGGTCATTAGGAGTGGTCACATAGTAGTGGTGTACATCATCGGAAAGCTGGGAACCTGAAGATTAATTTGAGATGCAGCTCAAGTTGTTGTAGTCATAAATCAGAAATAAACATGAATTAATTAAAAGTGTATAAGGGCTTAGAACATCATGATCGAATTATATGATGGTCATTCCCATGCTCTATTATGTCTCATAAGTTGTTGCAGCAATTTTTGGGTTGATACCATTGGTTACAGAGATTTGGTGCTAAATTTAACCATTTTTTTCTGATCGAGAATTGATAAAAATGATCAATAATCCCTCCAAAATACCACATTAAGACACCAAGACCTTGAGGAACACCATAGAAAAAGCCATGCTGTCAAAAACTTTTGACATTATGAGATTTCTGCAAGAATTGCATTTTTCGGCCAGTCGATGTCGAGCATTTCTGTTTTGAAGACTGCTCAGAAATCCCCTTATTGTTAATGTGGCTAAGAAAGCCATCCATCCTCTGAATGCTCTAGGTCTCTAGTGACTATAGTGATTATCCTAGAGGTCACTACAGGTCATTTTATACAGTGAGGGCAAATTCTCACTACACTGAAATGTCTCCTATGGGGACTAACATCATCACACATGAATACAGTTGGGCTCATTGGATCCACAGGAGTCTCAGCTTTACAGTGATACCCAATTTATGTAATTTCAAAACTGTATGCAGACATATTAAAATACACCATTTTAGAATAGGCAAAAATAAGACATTTATACTGCATTCAATAAGCTGCATGTGATTATCATAAAGTGGTCATGTCTGTAAAGGGGAGACTCGTGGGTACCCATAGAACCCATTTTCATTCACATATCTTGAGGTCAGAGGTCAAGGGAGTGTTATTTAGCCTCCTTCCCGACATGCTAGCAAGACATGGTTGTTATTCCTTAGGTTTTCTAGTTTCATATGATATCTGTACCTTCACTCTAGCTCTAAAACTGAACCTGCTACAGCATCTGAACAACTGTAAAGCCGGGGGGGTCTCAGAGGGTTAAGGTGGAGGTGCTGAAAAGGTTTCTGTGACGGAGCATTCACTTCTGTTTAAAAGACCCAAATTTGGTTTTAGGGAGCACTTGAATGTCTTCATGTTTTTAAAATGTTGATAGTTGAATACGTTTTCAGGACGTCTGAATAAGTTGGTCTCGGTTCAGCCACACATGCTGTCACATGTCTATCCGTCCTTCCTCTCTCCTGTCTGCTCCCCCTCTTCATGCCCTCTCTTTTCCCTCTCTACCTCCCTCGCTGCAGCTGCTCAGCCTTGTAATCAGCTCATTGTCCATGAAGGGGCAAGGACAAAGGCGGGCAAATTCAGATTAACCAGGCAGCGAGGACCTGAACCCGTCGTCGGTGCACTGGGCCTTTCATTGGGATTAATGGCTTGTGACAGGCTCTTTCTCACAGATTCAGTGACAAACTTCTCGATTCTGGATGGGGATTTTTGAACTCTCGGCTCTTGTCACACGGCTGAGAGCCATGACCCAATTGACCAGTCGGCTTTTTGATGACAATCCTTTCAACAGTGAAGCTTCCAAACGAAGGGGGGACCGACCACATAATCACTGATTCTTTTTTTCATTCAGCTACGGCGCAGCACCCCAGCAAACGTGCTCGAGAGCAAAGCGATAAGTGACATTTCTAGGAACTTAACCTAAATCTAAAACAGCTACCAGGGAGTAGAACAGTGTCTGTTCTCATTAGCTACCATGTTCCATTACAGAGTATAGCCCTATTTAGAAGAAGTGCTAACTCACAGGCAACTGGATTCAATATCAGTTCTTGAAAACGTTTCAATTCTCATCCCGAAAAGCTTCTTCTGTTGAGTTTGGATGAGAGGTGAAACGCCCCCAGTCATTTACAGATGGACCCGTCGCACTTCATTTAGCACTTCTGGATGACCTGGATGACTGCGAATCCACACAAACACCTGCTTGAAGAGCAAACAGGGCTAAATTCTAGAGATGAGCTAATGCTTCAAACTAAGTTCAAAGTTAATGCAATAATAACACATTAACGCAAATTTGTATGGTATCATATGAACCCAAAAAACATAAGAAATCCATCGGTACCAATCATGTTATACTAGCTTGTCGGGAAGGAGGCTAAATAACGCTCCAAACTTACACTCAATTTTGACGAGGAAAAACTGTCATGGTCATTTTCAACGGGGTCTCTTGACCTCCGACCTCAAGATATGTGAATGAAAATGGGTTCTATGGGTACCCACGAGTCTCCCCTTTACAGAGATGCCCACTTTACGATAATCACATGCAGTTTGGGGCAAGTTATAGTCAAGTCAGCACACTGACAGATGTTGTTGCCTGTTGGGCTTGAGTTTACCATGTTATGATTTAAGCATATTTTTTATTCTAAATGCAGTACCTGCGAGGGTTTCTGGACAATATTTGTCAGAAAAACACATTTAATTTGATTCTTTAGCAATCTAGTTGGTAGTCGGTTATCGTTCACATGGCCACTATATTTTGAGATTTGACACTCAATGTGGGCTGCAGACCCAACTATCCTAATATTGCCTCTTCTGGCCTGTAGTCCTCTTTACAGAAATCACTCTTACCATCAGCTTCTCAGCATCAGCACGGACTTTGAGGAGCTCTGTGATGGCATCCACAAAGCCTTGGTGGTGGAAATTGCACATCTTCTCAATCTCGCGGTCATGGTTCCGTATCCTGGCATCCAGCTTTTCCATGAAGCGCTTGTGGGCGTTGGGCTGGTCATCGTAAATAGACCTGAGACAGACAAAATGAGGAAACAGGGGAGATGAAAGAACAATATAGACGAATATAATCCAATCAATCTTATTTCCATATATGTATTTCGTAAAGTATATACAGTTCCGTTTGTTAACACCTTATTTTGAAAACCGGACGTAGTCACACATGTATACTTCCTCTAACTTCTCCAAGTCCGTCGCTAGCTCTCCCGTCAGTCCCGTCTCTTTATACATCCATGGTCAGCTCCATCGGGGCCGTTTGAATGCATTTAACATAAATGTCAGTATATGGGTGCTCTACAGTTGTAGCGTCGGCCCATTTGACCACGGAGATGAGAGTGACGGCCGGCTTGACCGCAGGTTACCTCAATACGATAATGTTTCCTGTCCATGACAGAGTTAGCATGCAGCTTTAGCCATGATGTCTAGCTCTGCTTTTCCTGTTAATGTGTGAAACCCAAAGTGTTTCCATACTTTACTGGATGTGTAGTGTTTACCACTTTAGATTTAAAATGTGAGGGTGCAGCTCGTATCCACGCAGACCCTACGCTATTTTCTACTTTTTCGTTTCAGCTCGCTGCGCTTTGTTTTGGTTGACGGATACGGAACAGATATGACGTCACGTTACTCAGACTACAACAATAAAAGCGGTGACTTCCTTCTACCTCCGCATAGACTCAAATGAAGTAAATATATCAATTCTGGCATTAAAACATCTATTTCAAAATCTTTAAAAAAAAAATCGCGATACGTAGGTGAATAAATGTTTTCTTACCCCTAATGACTAGTAGTGCTGTGTGAGATCTGCCACACTGAAATTCACAATGCCTCATTATGTGTGTGTATACTGAGCAACAGCACTACAAAAATACTGAGATCCAACATTCCTGTGCTGGCGGGGAGGCCTAGGTGGCCAGTTGTTTGCACATTATTGTAAAGAACCCTGCTATGAATCACTACCGGTCATCCAACAACCACAGACACACACACACACACACTTCTCTCTGTCGCATCCTGGCCTGGCTTCAACAGACACAGATGGTCGTGTGTACATATGTATCTGAGTGTGTGTGTGAGAGAGAGAGAGAGAGAGAGAGAGAGAGAGAGAGAGAGAGAGAGAGAGAGAGAGAGAGAGAGAGAGAGAGAGAGAGAGAGAGAGAGTGTGTGTAATAATTGTGAGTAATTGTGTGTATTTAGGTATCATTAGCAAGGACCACAGCCTATAACGTAATTGTTTTCTCCAAAGTGATATTACATATAGAACTGCTTAACGTGACAATAACGCTAACAACCCTAGGAAATAACACTAATGTTTTTAACACATTTACGTAATTTGCGATTTTTAGGTTGTAGCAGCCCTAGCGGGTTTTAAAGCTAGAGTGAAGATACTGGTATGATATGAAACTAAAACACCTAATGAATCCATTGGTACCAACCATGACAAACTAGCTTGTTGCAAGGCAGGTTAAATAACGCTCCAAACATACGAGGTATATGAGGTAAAACATTATCATCATCATCGTCATGGCCATTTTCAAAGGGGTCCCTTGACCATGTTATGATTTGAGCATATTATTTTATGCTAAATGCAGTATCTGTGAGGGTTTCTGGACAATATTTGTCATTGTTTTGTGTTGTTAATTGATTTCCAATAATAAATTTATACATATATTTGCATAAAACAAGCATATTTGCCCACTCCCATGTTGATAAGAGTATTAAATACTTGACAAATCTCCCCTTAAGGTATATTTTGAACAGATACCTCTAAAACATCCTGCTATTTTAATTTATTTGGAAAATAATAGGCAGAGATCATTCTTAATTTAACTGTTTATAGTTTCGGCAAATTCCATATGCATAAATCAGAATTAACAGAAAAATTCACAACTTCACTTCTTAATGATATCCAACCACTACTGTAACTTGTCAATTAAACTGCAAAATTAAAAAGCAGCAAAGACCTGGACTATTTCAAAAGCCTACTACTTTCCTAAAACTTCAGTGTAGATGGATCTCAAAACGACCTCAACGGC
This sequence comes from Helicolenus hilgendorfi, assembly GCA_916700815.1. Lineage (NCBI taxonomy): Eukaryota > Metazoa > Chordata > Actinopteri > Perciformes > Sebastidae > Helicolenus > Helicolenus hilgendorfi. The sequence goes on along the minus strand of CAKALG010016992.1, from coordinate 10,986 downwards.
ACAAAGAACGTTACAACAAGTCATTCTAAAGGTATACACTTTAATTTAATCGCAATGCTACAAAAATAAAAACATGACATAGTTGAACATGCTTCTGATAGGAAGGGTAAGGAAAATGATGAATGAGGATCCCAAACTGACTACCAACCATTTACTGTATTTCAGCTGGAGTAACAGCTCCATCTAGTGACACTGTAGTGAAAATGCTTCATTCATAAATTGATGATAAATCATACAGTTTATTGAAATTAACAGGGTTATTTTGTGTGAATATCTCTGACATTCATTTATGGATGACCTAAATTTCCTTAAACTAAACCAGGACAGAACAGAGGTCCTAGTTATGGATCTGACATATTAAAAGAGATACTGTGCCAACAGCTTACTACTCAGCAAAAGAAATCTGGTAGACGCTATTGAGTCTGTTGATTCCAGTCACAACAAGAAATGCATCAATCTGTCATTTAAAGAATGACAGTTTTAATGTGATTACGCTAGAGCCTGTAATGAGTAGATTACAGAGATATTTCAGTCTAAACCATTGGGGTGAACTAACAGACATTACCACCCCACATAGAAATTGTTATTACTGCTCTACTAACATTTTTTTTATTATGTGCACTTCATTCACGGTGAGGCAAATAATCTGTACTTTAATTGGTAATGAAAACAATTGTTAGTTGCAGCCCTGCTTGTAGGTATACGTGTTAAACCAACCTGATCTCATGAGAAGGCGTATAAATAGCACAACATTTTAAGGACATTCTGCAAGTCATAATAATGTATTTTAGGTGTTTCCGCATGTCATTTATCGCTACGTTGTTACCGTGAAATGGTTGAGGTTATATTTAGGAATCTAAACTACAGTAACAGCCGCAGTTAGGTTTAAGAAACTTGCGATACTGTATTGATTCTCAAAAACACGGTACTGATTTTTAATTAATATAGTTAACATGCAACGATTAAGTCAGTCAATACTTTTTTTTTTTTAAATTGCAAAGAGATGTGCCCTCTCAGTGTAGGTGTCCTCTCCCTGCTGTGATGTTGGATGTTACAGTTACTGTGATAAATGCAAATGCAGATCCCACTGTTCTGATAGCATAAAAAAGTAAACTTGTTTTACTCAAATTGTATGCATATTGTGGTGTGTTCTTTATACTATGACATATTTCCTAAAATTAGATTTTAAAAAAATCATAATATATTGCCTTGCTATGTATATTTTGCAATATATTGAATCATAATCTCTGTATCGTGATATGTATCGTATCACCAGATTCTTGGCAATACACAGCCCTACTTATCTATACTCCTTGTCGGTACAATTCTTTTTCATTACTAAATAATTGCTTTTTAATATATTATTTAAAAAAAGAATAACTTCAGAACAGAATAATAATTTAATATTTTAAATATAATGAACATTATTTCTAGAGCAGCAAACAGTAATGTTTACAACAGCAAAGTCACTAAATAAACTCAATAATATCTCACTGGAAATATATCTAAAATGTCAATAATAGGCGTACAGCTGGTTAGGCTAACAGTGAATGGTTCTTTAAAAACAAAAAGTTAACTGTACGTAACCGTCTAGCTTCGTTACCTTTGTGTCTTCAAATTTAGTAAATTCTTTGAGGCTGAGACATACCAGTCACTCCCCTCCTCTACCATTGCTACCTGCCAAACATCCCTCCACATTTTGTTAGTCTCTGTTCACAAACTTACTTTTTCTTGCCCGGTTATCAAAAGGACCAATTAGTAGTATTGATAAGAGTAGTACAGTATGAATTAAATCATAAGAATACTCAATCCTCCGTTGCGTGGTCATTTTACGAGCAAAATTAGTTTATCCATTTTATTATTTTTGTTCATTTTGCAAATGTTTCACCAATTTTCTCCCCATTTAGAATGCCCAGTTCCATACACAACCTCTGTGGAGCAATGCAGTGGCCAGCAGTTGGAGACAATTTGTTAAACAAATCAGACGCTGCTTCGCCTAATCAAACATTCACCCTTACTTTCACACAGGCTAACTTGCAGAAGAGTTTGAAGTCAACTGCTAGAGTACAAGTGGAAGGTCGTATATCTGAGATAAGAAGTAACAATGGGCCTCGTTCACCGATATCTTTCTGAGCTTTTTTCTTAAATTTCTTCTTAATAAAACGTGTTCTTAAACTGCAAAATTGTTCATACCTGTGTTCTTATAATGATGAATCCCATTCAGGGCTGTGTGCACATACAGAGATTGAAATGAGAGAATTAAGTCAAGAATGGCCAAAGGAAAGTCTAAAGAGGGTAGAGAGTGGAGCATCGGACGAAAGTTTATAATATTTGGTAATCAGCAAGTCAATAATCAAGTAAAAATGATGATACATGATGCTGAAATAGAACGAGTATATGTGTATGTATTAAAATTAATGTATTGTTCTCTCATAGTTCCATACATTACCTACTGTGTGGAGGCATGGTGAAATACATACAAAACCAACACTAATCACATTTTCATGCTACAGGAGAGAGCTATAATTTTAAATCGATCGGGTGACGCCGAGGGGTCTGACAATGCGTCCATATGACAAGTTAGGATGATTACTTGTTCAATGTGTTCAATGTGAAGTGTTAGTGTAATGTTTATTTATTTTAAAAGACCATAATGCTTTGTAAAATAGTTATCAAAAAGTATATAAATTTGATTGTAATTTGAGTCCCATATTATACAACTGTAGAATTGAAGAAAACTCAATAACCAATTATTGTTCTCTTAGTGTGCGTAGATTCTGTTCTTACCGAGGAACAAATCCCAAATAAAAAAACGTTGGTGATTGTCAGAATCTTCCTGAAAACTGCGTAAGTAGGTTTCAGGAATAAATTTCTTCTTAAGAACGGTTGGTGAATGAGACCCAATGATATTTTAAAGGGGCCATATTTTTATATTACTAGAGCCCAATGTGATTTTGACTTTCTCTTATCCCCTGTTCCTTTAAGGGCTGCAAATAGTAATTAATTTAATTATTGATTAATCTTTATTTTTTTCAAATTTCATTTAATCTATAAAATGTAAAAAAAAAAAATTAAAAAAAAAATACAGTCCAAAAACCCCCAAGGTATTCAATGTATATGGATATGACAAAGAAAAGCAGCAAATCCTTGCAATGAAAAGCTGGCACTGGCTAACGTTTGGTGACTAAATGACTAACTGATTACCACAGAGCTCCTCAAGGAACTGAAGCCTGATGTTATGTACAGCAGAGCACATGCAAACTGGACACGCTCACACAGCCCTGTAATCATCAGTCTCCATACTGCCATATGAGGTTCCTCCTTCCTGTTATTAATAATTGAACACAGGGGGTTGCTGATACAAATAGGTCACTGCTTTCCTGCTTCCTGACAGGACAGGAAGCTAACTTCTCGCCAAGAGTCCTCTGGGTTACAAACACTATGTTTTATCATTCTACCGTCCAATGGGTTTTCCAGTTGATACACACAAACAATTTGAAAACAAATTACCCAATAATTTCCAGATCGTCACTAAATTTGAGTGTAGATTCATGGGACTTGTCAGAGTGTTTTTCCAACTACAACTAGTTGGCAAAGTCTCTAAACAGTTTACAGTGTTGTCGTAGGTGCGGTGCCCATAACTCACACAGATAAAACAGATAAAAGGGATGTGACATTCTCACAGTTTCAACTCAACTGGGCGGTTACTGCTGCAGTTCCTTCCACAAGATCTGTGGTTTGGGAATGACCCAAATATTGCGCTCTACACTGTATAAATTGCTTTAAAGTAATAAACATTTGGTTATAGAAATAGAGAAGTGGAGAGCAGAGGAGCGCGACATTAAAATGTGAGTCTGTCAGGTAAACTGACACATGTAGGCTGTTATAGGAGTTGAGTGTGCAGTTGCACTGTACTGCACTGTTACAGGGAGAGACCATAGATAAGATTTTTCTCATGAATATAGGTGTGCTGAACATAAACATTAGAGGTGGGGAAAAAAATCGATTCACCTTTCACTTGAGTCTATGCGGAGGTAGAAGGAAGTTACTGGTTTTATTGTTGTAGTCTGTGTAACGTGACGTTATATTCGTTCCAAAAGCCAAAACAGCGCTGCAGTGAGCCCAAACCATAGACGTGTTATTAGAAAGAGAAAGCAGAAAACGGTGGAGGGTCCACATGGATATGAGCTGCACCCTCACATTTTAAATCCAACGTGGTAAACACTACACATCCAGTAAAGTACGGAAACACTTTGGGTTTCACACATTGCAGGAAGAGCAGAGCTAGACCTCATGGCTAAAGCTGCATGCTAACTCTGTCACGGACAGGAAACGTTATCGTATTACGGTAACGTGCGGTCAAGCCGGCCGCCACTCTCATTTCTGTGGTCAAATGGGCCGACGCTACAACTGTAGAGCACCCATATACTGACATTTCTGTGAAATGCATTCAAACGTCCCGATGGAGCTGACCATGGATGCATAAAGAGAACGGAGCTGACGGGAGAGCTAGCGACGGACTTGGAGAAGTTAGAGGAAGTAGACACGTGTGACTACGTCCGGTTTTCAAAATAAGGTGTTAACAAAGGGAACAGTATATACAAAATACATATATGGAAATGAGATTGGTTGGTTTATATTCACCAGAAGTATAAAACATTACGTGTCCCTTATAAATTAAAAAGAAAATACCACTAATTTGTGACGGAAATGTCTTCATTCTCTGATTTTGGGGTTGCTGGAACAAATTTAATAAATAATGCCTGACAGTGACTGATGTGTTTGACTTCAGGACATCTCTGACTACATATAGATACAAAATCAAACATTATTACTGGATCAATCAAAAAGTCCCTAAAAATATACAATTCAAAAACCACTAACTTGGGTTCAGGCAAGAAAACCACTTAGTTAGGGTAAGGGAAAACATCATGTCGCCAGATTCTTGCCAATACACGGCCCTACTGCCGGGCCACCCTCACTAAAACAGCCCGCGCTGTATAAGCAAACACAGTCACCTGCATTGAGGAGGGAAGGGAAATGGACACTTAAGCAGTAAAATGTATGCAAACATCATACACCATTAGGAAATTTCTGTGGTTTGAAGAGCTATCCTGTTTTGCCCAAGTTTGATCCCTTTCCTTTCTTGTTCTTAAAGCTGAAGGCGGCGAGATTGGAGCAAATATGATTAAAAAAAGTTGTTTTTATAAAATGGTTGCTATATCGTGACAGTAGTACATGAAACAGGTAACCTGACAAAAATCATGTGCCTCTGTGTCCTCCGGTGCTCCTAACGGCATCTGCATGATTTCACAGACCGGAGGAAAACAACTGATCGACAGCCGTCTATGAGAGCCGGCTGTCAATCACTTGCGAACTCCGACCAAGCGGTCAAACTAGGCCGTGCTGATCAAATATGAATCAATATTATGCTACGTTAATGCCTATTTCTCGCCTCAAATGTTCTCAGTATCATCTTGTAGTGCACGGTTTAGCTGTAAAATGAGAAAGTTTGTGAGGCCGCCATTGTGAAATCTGTTGAAGGAACGCCAAGTTCCGGTCACATGACCGGAGCAGAGCCAATAGGAACGCTCTCTCAATGAAATGACCTGGGATTGGTCAAAGACTCTCGTCACAGGCTAGATTTAAAGCCTGAAAACAGAGCCATGAGGAGGTGAAGAAGTTTAGCTTTCTCTCAGAACACTTGAATTACAATATGCTGAAAGGTTATTATGGGATTTTTGCCCAATGATGCCAAAAATATACTGCCTACTGCCACTTTAATCACAAGGTACAAATAATTCAAATGCATTTACAAACACATACAAGTACACATAATGTCTCTATTCCTGACTGCAGAGGTATATAGAGTACCTGCCCTTTCTCTCAACCTGTTACAAACAAAACTAAGCAGATATAATCTGTGAACATTAATTCTATTCACGAATAGTGTGAGAGTGGGAAATCAATCATACAAGTGGCATGATTTTTAAAGCATCAATTATAAGTGTAATTTTTTAAAACAACTAATCTTAATCATATAGGTCAGCTACCATTCTTTCAAAGGTCTTTTTATTGACTGTCAATAATCAATAGAATAGAATACTAGTAGTCAGAACAGTCACTATACCGGAAGTTATTTTTTGTTTTTCTGAACAACACTCACCAGTGACACAACACATCAATCAATCAATCATACCTGCCAACAACATACACACAGACAGCCACAGCTGGCCAGAAAGGACCTAACTGATTCTCAATCATGGATACATCAGCTAACATTGTTAATAAGATAATAAGATCATATGAACACTGTCACTGAAACAGAGACAAGCTGAGGCGTTGATGTAATGGTGCCTTTAGGGCACATATATTCTCACTGGTTTATCTAGCTAGGTATGCTGCAACACAACCTCGGCCTACAGGCATGTCTAAAGGACAGGTGTGTGAGAGAGAGGAAGTGGAGGCATTCAGCTGTCACCTTTATAAACACTATAGCCTGTCAGACTAATGTCATTCATTATATGGCCTTGGAAAGCTAACCTTGGTAGCTACTGTACCTATAACACAACCAATGCAGTGTGCTAGAGAACATTAGCTTGAGCAACATCCCATTTTCTACCAAGCTCTTCATCAACTATTACACATCACAACATGACTCATCCCACCACTAATAAATACATATATATGTATAATAATATAATGATAACAAGATGTTGAGTCCCTTCAGCCACACCCACAACTGGTGTTTACATTTTGACAGGTCACCATCAATACACACAACCCGGAAAATGTCACACACAAACACCGTTTTTGCTGTAGCTGCATGAAAGCTGACTGACACAGTGGTTGATGTTGGCCTGTTAGCTAACACGCTAGCTTCATTTCAACACCATATTAGCCTGGTGGTGGCTAATGTAGCTAATGTTAGCCTACCGGTGGTTGCTAGGTGCAGCTAAGCTAAGCTAGCTGCTGAACAAAAGGTGTGATAAACGTACAGAGATGCAACAACAACAACAACAACAACACAGGGATATTATGATTAATAAGGACTCTTTAAAGAAGCTCCTTGTGTTCTTACCGGAGAGTGGGACCGACACAAGCCGTGTCGGTGCTCTCAATCTCCTGTAAAATCCGTTCGTGCTCCGTTATACACTCCAGGGTTTCATTCTCCGCCATCATTGTTGTGTGTGTGTTATAGCAGCTCTCACTGCAGCTACAGAGCAGCTACAGCTACAGCGAGTCAGTGAGAGGACTGGCCTGTGGGGGACGCACTAGCTGTCTTATTACAGCTGTCATGAAGTCAATGTCAGTATAGCTTTATTTCCACACATCCTCTGGAGGCTACATTACATTACAGGAAAGTTGGTCACAGGGACACAATTGCACATCCTCCTCAAAACTTCACCCCCAAAACACTGAGGCCAACATGGAATGAATTGAATAGTAGAATATATCAACCTAGCAAGTAACATATATAATTGCTTAAAATCACAGATATGATATTCAATGATAGATCATTTTGTATTTTCATGTTTAGTTAAATATAGATTTAAAGACTGAATTAATTTCAGACCCTGTATATATATATATATACAGGGTCTGAAATTAACCTTTTTCCAGGTCACTGAACATTTCTACTGGCCACTCAATTTTTTTGTCTGCCACTTCTGAAATCTAGGTAGAACTCTATAAAATTGTAAATACTGAGTCAGTGTTACCGGACTGTACTATTTTGGAGTAAAACATGTAACCCTAATCCTTGACTACATTTAATTTAGGCTTTAGAATTGCTTTTTAAAAATATAATATCTCAATATAAGGACCTGTCTGCCTTGGTGGCAGCTGACATGAAATGTTTACCTGCCAAAGCCAACATTTACCCTGTATTACCCTGGCAGTTGGCAGGTGCTAATTTCATTCCCTGTATATATATAAATTGAAGGAGAGAGAGAGAGAGAGAGAGATTTTCAGTTGAGTTTGTGCTGAAAAAAGGATGGCATGCATGTGCGGTGAGGACAGTTTAAAACTGCTTAACAAAAAAGACAAAAATTAAGGCGGTGCTCTAATTATATAATGATATATATATATATACATATATTAGGGTTGTGAAAGTGAACGCGATAATACTGATAATATTAACGCGTTAATGCAAATTGGTTTTACCCAAAAACACTGTGTCTAACATGGAAACCCATATGTGCTAAATTTTGGCGATAAAAAACTGTCATGGTCATTTTCAAAGGGGTCCCTTGACCTCTGACCCCAAAATATGTGAATGATAATGGTTTTATGAGTACCCAAGAGTATATCTATCTTTCTATCTCTCTATCTATCTATCTACATATATATATGTATATATAAAGACCACATTGCACTAAAAGTTCAATTACACCATTCACCTTTTACACCTTTGGCATTTTAAGGAAATATAAAAATATATGTATGCCTCCTTGGTTATTTACATCTCTTGATGTGAATATTAAGATTAATCAGCATTTTAAATCACTCAATTTGCAAGTCAGGTAAATGAATCCACCATTAATGGTAGCCAGCAGATGAAATAATAAAAAAAGTGTCCTGAATACTGCAAGGGTTTACCTTAAGGTGGTTCCTAGAGGTAGGTCCACAGATTCTAACTCAGCAAAGATATTCCCAAAAGCCTTCTCTTCCTCTTTGTTCTCCTCTTCACTTTGACTGGGAGGCTCAGGTAAAGCAGCATGGACCCTGTCACCGGCCATTTCTGTCTTCAGATTCTAAGTATGAGAACTAAATTTCTGCATGTGTGAAAGAGAGGGAAACCAAGAACTGTGTGTGTGTGTCATGAATTTCAGGGGCACCTGCTATGGTCAGCAGAAAAAGAGGGAGCAACAGGAAAAAGAGGCCTTGTGACTCGCCGGACTTTGAAGCCAACAAAACGAACTTCAGCTGCTCTCTGTGTGTCTCATCTACTGTAAACCCTTATGAAAGAACAAGAAGATGAAGCCTGTTGGTTTTATTCACCACCGCCGATTCAAAGCAATCTGCAGTCAAACTAGAGATTAGATGTTGATTTCTGCTTCCATGAGTAAATAAATGAATGAATGAATGAAGAGAGTGAGGAGGTATGTACTGAAATTCAAATTATTATAAAAGATGAAATCATATTTATACCTCTGCTAACATGGAACCTGTCTGAGGCAAAATGTTTGAATATCAGAAGGGAATAAAACACAGAGAAAGTCAGCAGATAGCCTGCAGCTACAACTAAATACAGACGTCAGAGTTTTAGCTAAAGCACATACAGTAAATATACTATATAACAGTTGTATCTTGGTCACTGTGGCCTTTCGAAGTGATTAAGGTGCTTCATGATTTTGTTACTTTATACAGAGACAACTTTTCTTGTATATGCCCAACTGCTGTCTTTCAGTAGTAGTAGTTCTACTGATATACTGTATATAAAGCACTTTCAGCTTTATCATATGCGGGCAGTGGTGGAATATATATCTGGTTCTATAAAGTTTGACTAAGTAAAAGTAACATCACTGTTATATGCTGGTATGACATATTTGTTGGTATCAATGGATTCATTAGGTTTTCTAGTTTCATATGATACCAGTATCTTCACTCTAGCTTTAAAACTGAGCCCGCTACAACCTAAAATTCTCAACTTGCGTTAAGAAGTTAGTGGCGTAAACTTAATTATCGCGTTAACTTTGACAGCCCTAAAAAATGCTTGTCCAGCATTCAAACCAAAGAAACTTTGCTTGGATCTTGTGAGAGACAGATTTTTAAATAAAATGTCAAAATTGAAGGAGAAGAGGCTAAGATATCCTGACTTCTAGTTTTTTTTTTTCTTCAAATTTTCTATATTATAGATCCGAAAATATCGAATTCCTTTTGCCACAATAGTCGTGTATTAAAAATCTGATATTGTGACAGCCCTAGTCTCTAGTATGGGCCAAGCTCCAAAAACATCGAATTTTACACTTCCTATGATGCACTTTGACAGCGTTTGTTAGACCCTCTTTGCTTATTCAATACCCACATCTTTCAAACTCCACGCTCCCACTTTGTAATGGAGGATGTTAAAAATGTGATACTCTCCATGCCCAGGCCAGAATTACACTGACAGCATTACTACGGTATCATCAGGGTTAGAAGACATTATACTGGTACTGTTAAACTGTTTTCGCAGGCTGAGTAGTACTCTCTATGATCAATAAATTGATCTCCATGATTTAAAACAATTAGAGGTGTACCTTCAGCCCCTTTGAGAGTAAATGCACTCATTAGGAAGGCTCCTTTCAGGTTGATGTGTTATACATGTAGTAGATGGTCAATGTGGAGCTAATTTTACCCACTTAATATATAACATTAGCACAGGACTATATAACTTCAACAGGAAAAAAAAAGGTTAAACCTCAGGAAGAACAAAAGAAAAGGGATCTGTCTTTCCTGATCTGGTCAGTTCTGGAATCAAACCCAGGACTGTCTTCCAGCTGTGCTAACCAGTGTGCAAACGTGCACTGTGTCATAAAGTAAAAGATGCAATATTTCCCTCTGAAATGTAGCAGAGTGAGTGAAGTAATGTAAAAATACAGAAGTTAAGTAAGTATATTAGACCTGTATTTACATGTTATTAGTTACGTATATACACCGATCAGCCATAACATTATGACCACCTGCCTAATATTGAGTAGGTCCCCCTTTTTGCAGCCAAAACAGCCCTGACCCATCAAGGCATGGACTCCACTAGACCTCTGAAGGTATGCTCTGGTATCTGGCACCAAGCCGTCTGTAGCAGATCCTTTAAGTCCTGTATAAGTTGCGAGGTGGGGCCTCCGTGGATCAGACTTGTTTGTCCAGCACATCCCACAGATGCTCGATCGGATTGAGATCTGGAGAATTTGGAGGCCGAGTCGACGCCTTGAACTCGTTGCCATCTACACGATGTAAAAGAAAACGTGATTCATCAGACCGGGCCACCTTCTTCCATCGCTC
>CAKALG010016991.1:0-41339 GCA_916700815.1 Helicolenus hilgendorfi | reverse complement strand
GCCCTCGGGGCATTAGCGGTGAACCCCTACCCACATGGGACCTGTTGGTCCCCCTGACACCTGTCTCCCTCAGGTTGACCCCAGTCACGCTATGGATCACGCTACAATGCCTCCAAGTCTGAATCTGCCGCCATAGTCAGACATTGACAGGCAGCTACCACTGGCCGACACGCAGTGGGCTTTTTGAAAACAAAGGAAACCTTCCGGAGAGTGAATTAAATGTATCGCCAGTAAGATCATATTTATTCCAACAAGTCTGGTCACTTTCACGGTCTGGTTCAGTATTGATTGTCAAGCCCTTTAGCTGAGAGATACACTTAATGGAATTAAAAAAGTTTTCCCAGGATTGACTCGGAAAAGGCCACGGTAAAGTAAAACAACAAGACAGAAATCTCTGCCAAGACTAATCAATAGCTATCAGCATCTACTCTATATGATGTGGAAATGTGTATTTTCTTTTTGTCAGTGGGGGCATGTTAAGTAGTTTTTTTGTAATGTTCCACAATGACTATGTCTTCAACCCGGTCTCATGGGAAGGCGTATGAACAGCACGACATATAGAAATTCCAATTGTCACAAGGACTCATTTTAGGCTTCATGTGTGTCATTTGTATGCCGCTTTTTGCGTGTCATTTAAGCGCCACGCAACAAAACTACGGTAATGTCCGCCGTTAGGTTTAGGCAACAAAAACGCTTAGTTAGGTTTAGGAACAATGTCATGGTTGGGCTTAAAAAAAGTACGTAAAATACGTACAGAAACAATGTAACATAAGTATGGAAAACATGTCAGAAATCTCTAAAGAAACCTGACAAACACATGTCGAATGTCACTAACTCCTGCTTGAAAGTCCTGTGTTTGTTGGACCCATCCACCTCGCCTCCCGCCAACCATTAGTGGTCTTTCTCGGCTTTTATTCTACGTCACTAACTCTGACCATTGCATATTTACGCGGTCATTATAGTTACAGACTACATGGCGTTCAAATGACTCTGCAAGAAAGATGTAGCAGGCTAAAAGCCTTGTACATTATGGTGTCGTTCTTACGCCTTTTCATGCGAATGGGCGGATGTTTTCAGTATGATAAGTTACTGAACCAGCAGAAAATGGCCAAACAAACCCAACACATTATAGACATTATAATAAGTCATATCTATCTGAAATACAGACCAAATATTGGCTCCGTAGATCCAAACTGTTTTTGTTGGATGTGGGATTTGTGTTTCTGGCATCATGTTTGGTAGAGAGAACACAACCGCCATGTTTTATGGATCCAGTTCACTCAATACTGCTGCTGTTTCAACTTGTTACTCATTACTCATTCATGTTGGCTCCTGTCAGGTTTAGCTGTTTACACTGCGTTAAAATCTGTTTAAAATGTTGACTAAATTATTCCATTGAATCACGGTTTACAGCATGTGTGAATATTCTGGAAATGTGCTTCGTCACTGTTTTGGAAAGTGCTTCATTTTTTTTTCAGGGAGCTTATACTGCAAATTTGTGCTAAATCCACATATATAATTGAAGAGTTTTAGTTATAAATGAAAAATCAGCAATTTGCGTGTTTGCAAACATATCATAATTAAAAATACCGGCCTGTTTTACAGCCGTGTTTACAAAAAAAATACTGATGTAAACTAATCTTAAAGCAGCAGTTGGCAAAATATTTTTGGCATCATTGGGTAAAAAAAAACCTTAATAACCTTTCAGCATATTGTAAGTGAGGTGTTCTGAGAGAAAACTAGACTTCTGCACCTCCTCATGGCTCTGTTTATAGGCTTTAAGAAATCTAGCCTGTGACAGGAGACTTTGGCCAATCACAGGTCATTTCAGAGAGAGAGCGTTCCTATTGGCTGTGCTCCGGCTGTCTGGCGATGCTTGGTATTTCCTCAACGGATCTCAACATGGCTGTCAGGTCACAAACTTTCTCATTTCACAGCTAAACAGTACACTACAAGATGATTCTGAAAACATTTAAGGAGAGAAATAGGTATTACAGAAACAAAATATTCATTTATATTTGATCAGCGCTGCCTAATTTGACCTTTTGATTGTAGTTTGCAAGTGATTGACAGCTGCTCAGAGGCGGCAAGGCTCCAGCTTGGCTCTGATTGGTTGTTTTCCTCTGGTCTGGGACACTGGAGGCACATGATTTTTTTTTTTTATCAGATTACCTCTCTCATGCACTACTGTCAGGATATAGTGACCTTTTTATAAAAATAACTTTTTAATCAAAAAAATCAGAAAATATAGTGCACCTTTACAGATGTAGTTCTCAAGCTGATGGCAGTATATATTCTAATGAGCCTGATCTGAATGGCTTGTTTTTTTATTTCACAGTTTGTGGGTTAGTAGGCAGTCCAGTATGTGGACAAACACTGAAAAAAGAAAGAGTTAGTCATGTGGAAAAAGACTTGTCAATCAGCTTTATATTTGTATCATACACTTTGCATTTAAGGCTTTTATCTCCTACTATCCTTTACCTGATGTTACCTGCCTCCTACTGTATACTGTATACAGTCAAACACACTGACTCTGCAAAGTTATACCAGCTGGAACTTTTGTGCTGATGAAGGAACTTGTTTCACATTGTGAGCCATGAAAGTGACTCTGTGTTTAACATCCTAACTGCACCCAGTCATTTACCCTGCAGCAGCTGTGAGGACCGCACAACAACTTCAAGTTACCACGAGCTGAGTGCCTTTTCATTTCTGACCACTGATGCACACATTCTAGGATTCAGGTAATCTTTTTTTAAGTTATATAGCAAGCACTGGTCAAAATAAAAATCTGTTATCGGAGCCAAAATTGCGACGAAATCTAAAAGGTAATTACTTACTTTCTTCATCAATTAATAAAGGTGATTTACATGATCTCAGATGCTAAGTGTCTTACCTTATTAGCTCAAGGATTCTATGGATTTGAATTAATTCAACAGCCTCAGATTACAGGAAGTCATGGTTAATTTATCCCCAATTTGCCTCTCTCGACAAAGGGTTTAGAAATCTGATCCATGGTCTTTGTTGCTCCAGATGTGTGGATCAGAATAACCCCTCTATATTCATCCAGAGAGATTATCTACATCTCCTGAGCACCACCTGACATGCGTTAAAGCTCAAATATGCAATGGATACAAAGCAATGTGAGCTGCATGTCAACTTCATGTATTGGAAATGTGAATATGTTTGTATTACCATTCATTTTAATGTTTCATTATTCTGAGCCATCTGCTTGTCTTTATATTCTATTCTTCTAGTTTCTTTTCTCAAGCTGGATCATATTACCTTTGTTGCTGAAACAACCGGTTAATACTGCCTGACAACATAACTAGTTGAGACTGACACAAAAGAAATTATAATTTCAACAACAGCAATTCATGACTAAATGCTGGTGTTCATTGTAGAGATATTTATTAGAGATATTGGCATTCATGTGGAGCTTTAAGCCTGCGTGCAGTTCCACTAATTAACAGGAAATGAAGTTGTGTTTTGACTTCACGTTTCACCGTCTCCCTATCTGCTGCAATGTCACCAGGTTCCAGATAATGATGTCCTCTGCATTTTTTGCAAGGGAACATTTCCCCAGCCATTTATCAACGTCCACTTCCCTGTGTACAGTCTGTCATGTAACACTTGCCTCTGCAGCCAGGATGTGAGGCGCCACGAGGACTCTGGTGTAAGGCCAGAGCGTCGCTTGTCTTCCGACGCCGAGTCCTCTGGTGAGAAATGACACTCAATTTGTTTCCCATCATGCTACCTGGGCAGTCACGTATGATTAACGTACCCCTGCCAAGTGACCCGTGACGTGTTTTTCTCCCATTCCGACTGGGCCTGCTTGGGCAGTCACAGCACACGTAGCCCCCTGACTCACTGAGCGTATGGTAAACTCCAGGATTTAACCTCACACTTTTTTTTTTCTTCCACCGCACTCGCATCTGGCAGAGTGTGCACTTGTCGGTCTTTTAACACGCGACATAATTTAGAAAACTCCTCTGAAACTGTTGGCAAGGCTTATAAGTGTATAAGGATTTGCTCTATTTTGCAATTCAGCCCGCTGGAGAGAACCTTTCTGACACCATTACTTTTTTTGAACACAGTGATGTGCTTTCATACTTTCAAGTGCAGCAGCTGAAAAATACGGCGTCATGCAGAAACTAGCCAGGTGACTTCTTTTATACCAACTGGAGGTGTGATAAGGAGAAAAAAGAAATTTAAACCCATGCAACGAAAATGGAGGGAAATGCTTCATGTCATGTGGCTACATATATGCATAGTGGGATAATTCTGCTTTAGATGAAACCATGAAAGGGAGATGTTAAAGATGAGGAGTGTAAATTAAGAAAGGGAAAGGCAGGGGAAAAACGAGCCGGGTCTCTCACAGATGTGTGAAATGTGTTCTTGTTGGCCTTCAGGGAGGAAAATTGGAAAGACTAGACGACAGTTTGGGGAGGCACAGCGGGGAAGAGGAGATCTGTCTTCCACAGAGACCTTGTCTGTGAAAAGAAGATATGGAAGGGACATGCTTATAGATCCATGGACAAAACATGCACACACACACACACACACATAAACACGCACACCAAAACTTCCCAAAATACAACTCCCTCACTTGAAAGAAGACCCAAAAACTTCACAGAGCTGAAAGAAGGAAAAAAAAATCTTGATGGAGTGAACAGCATGAAGTTTCAAATGTGTGCTTGGGGAGTAGAGAAAATAGCTGTCTATGACACATGCTAAACTGAACACCTTCTTTATACGTCTGGTGCTAAAATAAAAGTGATGTGCAGATCCGTCAAAAACACTTATCAAATGAACTTTTTAGAAGTTGTTCTCTTTGAAATCGTGGGTGCTGGAACTTTTGATGCCTAGTTTTGACATTATCGCTATTATCTCAGCTCTAACTGCCCTAAGTAAAGCATGAACTGTACCAATACACAGCTGTGGATGCAAGTTGTTTTTTTGAGATGTCTGAGGGTGGAAAAATCCACTGTTCAGTCTGTGTTTTGTTGATGCATCTGTTTGTCCTTCCTCCTTTGGATTGCAGGACAAAATGTGAAAAATGTTTGCAGCTGCAATTTCAGAATATATATTTCTTAGACACAACAACCAAGCCCTGAAAACCAACCTGTGTTCATGACCCCTATCAACACTGTCTGTGAGGAACTAGCAGAGAAAAAAAAGAGAAAAACTAGCCGTGAAGAAAAGTTAGCGAAGCTCAAAGGGTTGAAAGGGCTTAGATTAGAGTTACGCAAGAAGATTAGAAAGAGAAAACAAACAGTAGGTAGCAGCAGAGTACATTCTCTGAACTAGAAACTGTACCTCCTTGAAGTGGGAGGGGAAAATATACTGTGCAAGACATGAGAGACTGAGCAGAACCTAATTTAAATTGCGCTTTATTTTAGAGGTACAATGGAAAAAGACCACAGAGGATTCACTCATCAAACAAGCCAGGAAACGTCTCCATGGGTAGGGGGAGAAAAAAGGAATAATAATTGTGTACACTCTGAAGGTCTAAGATTTGTCATTATAGAATGGGAGAACAGAGGGAGAAATAATAAGCAAGGGATTTCTAACGTTATTTAAAGAAGTTCTAATCATTAGTCCGCTGTGCGGCACGGTCAGAGGAGCCACCGAGGCCTCCTCCTGTGAAAAGAACATGATCAAAGAGGATGAAGGTTAAATAAGTTTACTGGGTAGTGAGACAAGGAAGCTGACAGGGGTTTTTCTTCTCTGCTCAGTGCATGACAAAAAAAAGAAGAAAATGCCATAAAAACATTGCAAGAAATAGAATTCATGAGGCTGTGGGGGTAAAAACAAAACAAAGGAGGTTTCATTTCACAAAAGCAATATCGCCCGAAACTGCTAAATCTATCCAAATCTCACCATGTGGTGTAAGGTGAGAATCAACTGTCGGTCAGCTGCTACGCTCCAGATGTCCTCGTGTTTGCCAAGATGGAGCTCACCCCGTTTTTTTTTTTTTTTCTCACACAGTCTGTGGCCCCCTTTTTACACCACAGCGCTGCATATCTGTTATGATCTTCTGCTGTTAATGAACGCTTACTTCAAAACCAATTTCAGCACATCCTTAAAGACTCATATTGATGTCCTGTAAACACAGCATGTTTGCAGCCTTATTGTTATTACAGTCTATATTTGCACCCACCCAGTATTAAAGTTTCAGACTGAATAATGTGCTTTGTCTCCTTACTTACATTTCTGTTATTCCTTTTGGAATAAAGCTAAACACTGGCAGATTTTCATTGCTGGTAGAAATAATCGCATAAGCCACGGCTGATATAACTTTATGTGCCGGCTCTTGGCTGTTAATATAAAACAATACTAGACACAAAATTTGTATGAGCACTTTAAATATGATATTGATTCTGCAATATATCCAAGTGCTTCCTTTTTTTATTGGTTCTCGTGCAGTAGGTTTTGAAAAATGCCACAGACCCTCTTATCACACAGATTAGAATGGATTGCTTTTAATATTACCTCCAATAACGGGTCTTTGTTCCAAAATGGCCATTTCCCTTCATTGCATGAAAAGTCAACTTCCATTTGACAAGACATTTAGCATGGCTTATGTGGCACAAACTGTGCATAAAGTTTCAAATTGAACTTTGGGGGGAAATTTGAGGATATTTGTGGGTGTTCTCTCAGAAATTGGAATTTCTGGATCATTACATGCATTTCTCCCTCCTGTATATCAATAGGCAGAATGTTACATTTCCCTCTCTGCCATTAGTCAAAGTGGTCTAATTTAAAGTAGGGACACTATTGGGTTCTGTGTGATAAATGACCCATGTGAGAGCGACCCACAGTGGGTAATGGAGGGAAAGGGTTCAGTTACAAGCAGTTAGAATACAAATATCCTGTGATTTTTTTCAGGGTTGACACAGGGTATGAGATATAATACCCTGTCTGTACTGCAATAACAGTCATCCTCACATCTGAGGAGTTCTCCAGCAGTCATTCTGTCTGAATAGGTTTCATGTTTTTTCACAGCAGATCTCATTTTAGAATGAAACAAATGCATGTTGGTGTGCACTTTATTTCCATTCCTGCAGTGTTGTAAGTCCCTCTCGAGACGTTAAGAGGTCAGGGGGTCAGCCCGCAGTTATTACTTTGTTCGTTGTGGTCTGACAAGAGGCATTAGCTTGAAGCAGACATCTTTTAAACTAAGCTAAACGTCAATGGTTAGACATGTTTTCCTACTCTGATACCAACACCTGACTGGACAAAACCACCAGTGATTGTGTTCCACTTTTCAAACTGGAAACACATAGAGGCTTCTCTAAAAAACTTTAGCTTTATACTCAACTAATGACGTCAAACGACAAGTCCTCCAGTCCAAACAGCAAAACAAGCTGTTTGTCTATGGCAGTACAACATCGTTTGACAGTAACTTAAGGCCCAGACACACCAACCCGACATCAAGGAACTAAGAGCAACGAAGGCCACCAGTTGCATCACTTTGTCCTGGCCAACAAGTTGCAATCAAACACAGCGCAAAGACTACAGCCAACGGCCAACTACCACGTACATTCTGCACCTGCATTAGATGAAATAACCACACAGCAGGCGGTGGTAGTCTGTATTCGTCATATGATCAGTGATTTCTCTCACCGACAGGCGTCGCCACCAATTCAACATGCTGAATCGGCCGAAAACACTCAGACACGGGCAGACTAGAGCCGACGGTGCCGGACACACCGAAAAAAAACTGGTGCATCAGGGCCTTTACACATATAACCGATGATTCATATCACTGTTTTCTGATCTGCCACCTCTGTGGTTAAAAGAGTACAACAATTTAGCATCGCACCTCTTTTAACTGACGACGGACAGTTTTGTAAAAAAAAAAATTACAAATTGATCCAGCAGAACCAGAAAGATATAGTCTTTTCAATTCTACCCATTCTTCTTCTTACCTTTGCCTACCCACAATGCAGCTTGACTCATTTCACTGGACCGTACAGATTCAGATGTGATGTTCTAGTAGTTGCTAATGTAGCCTGAAGTCGCGAGCCTCGAGCAGACATGAGGAGCGGGCTACAGAGGTCTGGTGAGCTCACTTCTATCTCACTCCACAACCCCAGATTTTTTTAGTCTTCAGGCCCATCTGATGCTGACCCATGTGACCTCTCTTGAGGCAATTTATCTGGCTTCACACAGCTCCCTATGGAGCCACAATACGCCTTTTTTATATATATTTTTTCCCATATGCAGTAGTACGCCCCAAGCAATGGCAACAGATTTAAATGTGAATAAAACAGTTTGAGTTCCTCGTTAAAGGGGCAGTGTGTAGGATTTGGTGGCATCTAGTGGTGTGGTTGCAGATTGCAACCAACTGAAACTTCTCCAGTAAGCCAAGCGTGTAGGAGAATTACAATGGCCGTCGTGAAAACACGAATGACGCAGTGTTTGGGTTGTCCGTGAAGAGGCACTGCTCATGCAGGCGTAAAACATATATACTTCGACCAAGATTTGAATGTTCTGATATGAATACACAATGAGGATGCTGCAGAATGATATAAAAGAACCTCAATAAAACAAACAAAAATGGAAGTGTCCTTTTGAGGATGAGTAAAATTAGTGTAGTAAAGAATTACACTGATGCCCTTTGATTCAGTGCATGTATTCCCAGTTCAGTAATTGTCACCTGATGACAGCGATCAGAACAATTTCCGAACAGCTGCTATTTAAATACCAATTCAATATAATAACACCTACCAGCCAAATCGTGATATGTGCTTGGCTCATGGTAGCGCTCCTTTGCCAACACTTGGCGTTCATGAATCCCAGTCCAAGATGAATATGTTTTCCGCCAGCTATCAGTATTCCTACTGTGTTGAACTCTAAGCCTGCCCCGTGAATTGTTTTATTTCACCAATGGATTACATTCACAAGGAGAGTGTTTTTTTTTAGCCAACTCTCTCTCTGAGCCTAATCTGTACGGTGGTAAAGGTGAGTCACCACAGTAGGGGTTAGCTGGAACACCGAGGTAAATTAACTCCAGGGAGTTTTCTGCTGGCCTCGGAAACGCAAACAATATTTGTGTCATGATCTCCCGTGGCCCCCTGAAACAAAACTCAAATAAAACAACAGCACTGTATTTATGAAGCTGTTTTCCTCCAGCACATAGCCAAACAACTCAGTAGTTTGCAATATAAATAATTTAAGCAGAGCTACCATGTTGCAAAGCCCCGATATGATATTAGTGCCCTTCAGATATCCTTGGCGTTAAGGTGATGTCAGTATCTGAATTGTGCCCCCGTCGTGCCACGTCTTTTCATTATTCCCAAAGCAAAATGTTATTTCTCTGAGTAGCCTGGTATTCTTTCAAGCACAGAATTAATACATGTCATAGCAGCTGTTGCGAAACATCAATAAACTGTCAAGCAATAAAGAAAGGCAGGCTTTAACTGAGAATGAAAGGAATTGGCACAGACCAATAGAAGCAACAAAAATGTCATCTGTCTGGGAAGATTTGGAGAGCTCCCATGAAGTGGCTCGCAATTATATTGCACATGTCACCACAGACAAGTAGATAAACAACACTCTTTCAATTTGTAATGAATCAGCCACAGACATTGATTGGAACGAGTGTTTCATAAATGTAATTGCCTCTTTGATTCTGATCATTGATCTGAATCTGAACGATTGTCTATGAAATGTAACCCAAAAAAAAATGGTATTATCAGTGTCTGAAAATGTATTTCATTAAGCTTGATTTCCATATCGGTGTGAAATATCACAGCACTGATTGATTTTGATAGTTTAACACATTCAAAGGGGAGGAAGTTATACCTGCAGGGAGGTTTGTATAGGAACAAGCGGTGCCCACTGTTTAATTTCTTTTTTCAGTTAATTTTCACAATAGAATGGAATGAAACTGTAATTTCATAGCGTTCAGTGTGACTTAAAAAGTCATTAGAGAAAGCGAAGGGGGGAGAAAGTCACCAACCTGCGTGACATGCCCCACATTTCCTATACGGGAGCTCTGTCTGGAGGCAGCCAGACGACAAATATATCACCGACCGGTCTGAGAAGACATTAGCTCACAATGATATTTGTAATGCGACACTTTTGGGAGAGGTATTTCTCATTTGGTGACAGAGCGAGGAAGGATAGATATGGTAAACAGTGGCTCCTGAGGATAATTTGACCTCAGAAAAGCAAGGCCATTTATTTCCCCTCAGCTTAATGATACAAATACGGTTGTATTTCATGAAGTCCTGCCGCAGCTGGGCATCTGTGCCGATGCCATACTGAAGCAATATTAGGAGCACATGGGGAGGACGGAATCCATAGCCAAACAACTTCAAATGTTAGCTTTACGTCGAGTGTCAGGACTTCCAAACAAAACTTCCTACCAAGATAAATACAAGCTGTCGTGCATTGAGCTGCTTTTGGCAGAAAGTAAGAACAAAATGGGCTCCAATGCAAGTTTTATTTTACTTCTAAATGGGATCAGTTCCACGTCAAGCATGTAATTGATGTTTTAGAGTGTTAAAACTTAAACACATTTAGCAATAGAGAGGCGAAGTATCCTTCCAGTGGACCACCATGGGACCTTATTTTGGAAACAAAATATGTATGGTGGTTAATGGTAAATAGATTTGCATTTATACAGTGCTTTTCTAGTCTTCCGACCACTCAAAGCACTTTACACTACATTTCAGCATTCACACATTCACACATTCATACACTGATGACAGAGGTCGCCATACAAGGTGCCAACTTTGCCCATCAGGGTCTAATCTAAATATTCATTCACACACCGATGGCACAGCCTTCAGGAGGAGTTTGGGGTCAAGTATCTTGCTCAAGGACACTTCGACAAGTTGACTAGAAGAGCCGGGGATCGAACCGCCGACCTTCCAATTGGTGGGCAACCGGTCGCAAGACTACACAAGCAAAAGTCGCGTGATGTCTTTCTCTCTCGCTGTAGCTACGATGTCTGTGTGTTTTATGCTGGAATGAACTCACACGATCAACAGGTCTCGCTCTGTCTTCCGCTTCCCGGCTGATAAAAAGACCAGGAGTTGCTAAATAAAACAGATAAGATAACGTTACATTTTTGCGTGGAACATGGCTAAGTTAGCTAGCTAGCTAGCTAGTGTTGGTGACGTATATTGTGCGAGACGAAAGATGTAGTTCACTGAGCGGTTTCACACAAAACAAAATGATACTAAGACAAACTGAGACTTTGTTGACCTGAGAAATGATATTTAAAAAAAAAAAAATGTGTCTCTCATCGTTGACCACCGTCCCATGAGGGACAACAGAAGGGACGGGACTTTGCCTCTATATGACTTGTAATTTACACAAGATGCCAAACAGTAATGTTGAAATTCATTTCATCAATGTGTCGAACTTGTTTTGTGATGTTGCCTTTTGAATGTCACATCTGGACACATCTGGATTTAGAGGTAGCTTACCACTTTGTAAATTCATTTAGGTGTGCTCAACTCATAATTATGTGAGCTCCAGCAACCTGTGAAGTTCGTATCTTCCCCTCTTTGGTGCACTTCCAAGCCCTGACCTTACCCTAAACCTTATCAGAGGGTTTTGAAATGAGACTCACACACACCTTACCTCTAAGCTCCTTGAGCCTCTTAAGTACATCCGAAAATCCTGCATGGGAATCTGATTCTCTGTTAGATTGACAGTAATGACACTCTTCTGCCAGACACCTGGTGTTTGATTACTGAACTGTAATCAAAAGGCCAGAACGGGTGAGCATTAGTCAGGTCAGAATATAAATGTACACGTCTGCAGGTAAATTAACCGGTGAACAAAATGTCAATAAAATATGATAATTGACAGTTCACTGCACCCATAATGGATTCTTTAGAAACCTTATCAAGGATGTTCTTTGAACAACAGTACAGCCTGAGGGTTTTTTCTGCACTTTCAGTAGGAAGATCCCCTAAAGGATTAGTTATTTTTTTCTTTTGTTACAACTAAGAGTGCACCTTTACACTGACTCAGCATATTCAGAAAGCCCCGTTACTCAAGATGCCCCAGATTACCTTTGGAGTTCTGTCACTGTCATACATCAAACAACATTTTGACGCAGCCCGTCTTTGTCAACAAGCACAGCGACTTAGCACATTCATCTCCCATGTGACAAAGGACTTGGATCTGTGCCCAAAAAGCAAATAATTTCCCACACATCATCTTCAAATAAAGCCTTTCATTTGTTTCCTGCCCAGAGACGCTTATTAATCAACCCTGCAATATGAATTTGATTCTTTGTATATGTGTTTGTATAATCCTAACGAGTTATGCAAATAAAATAAAGTTTGAATTAATTTTAATGAGTGCGTAACAAAAGGGCCAGAGCTAATTAACTAAATTCCTTCTCTTTGAAAAATGGGTACCGCTGACCCCCCGTTGAATATAAAACAAAGCCAGGAACATTAGAATATTCATTATAAAACATATTTATGTAACACTGTGAGGTTTATGTGACCATGTGTCCCACGGGAGGAGGAGGCAGATTTGAAGGTGGAAATATAAAGTTTAAGCTTCAAAGCACAATAAGGTATATTGTATTAATTCATTCTGCTGCCTGCAGGGACTAGAGGAAGCGTAGAGGCATTATGTGCTTATATTTGCTCCATCTCTGCCTCACTTTCTGTCCCCAGTAATTTCCATTTTGAAGTGTAGGTGCTGCTGTAAAAATGTTCCCTCTGCAGAAAGACAAAAATAGACGAACATAGAGGAATAAATTTAGTTAAGTCAAGATTTTTTTTACCACAAAGTATTCTTGTTTCTTGTGAGCGCCGGATGCTA
Source organism: Helicolenus hilgendorfi (assembly GCA_916700815.1). Classification (NCBI taxonomy): domain Eukaryota; kingdom Metazoa; phylum Chordata; class Actinopteri; order Perciformes; family Sebastidae; genus Helicolenus; species Helicolenus hilgendorfi. The sequence goes on along the minus strand of CAKALG010016991.1, from coordinate 28,535 downwards.
CAACAAGAAGATGTACGCCGCCACCGGAGTGCTATACCATCAGGTATCGCCATTAAGGGACACAACAGGATAGGATTTCTAATAATGAATGCGAGGACACGGACAAGAGGAAACCATTAACACTGTGAAGAAGAATCTTATAATAAAGGTGAGGCCAGTGTCATGTTGTTAATAGCTCCAATTATCCATCAACGAGCAAATGAGCCATCAACATTTACTGCGAGCTCTCAATCACACAAATCAGCCCTGATTGCTGTGCCACTGTGGAGCAAGCTCCCTGCCACGGATAGATCTGCTCTAATGCCAGGTACCATTTCTTTAATCCCCCCCGTCTGACACATTAACCATCGCTGTGCCGGTCTCAATAATCGCTGGACGTTGCATCACGTCTCAACTACCGCGTCTGGCACTTCCACTGTGGTTCACCGGCGACATGGCTTGTCGAAACATTTTACAACCAGACAGGGATAATAACGATGTCTGTAGGAAATACTTTTGGTAGGCAGCACCTGGCTTTCCATTAACTACGATATAAACCCATAATTGTCAACAATAAAGTAGAAACATAGTAATTATAAGCCCGACCATGTTGTTTTTTCCTAAATCTAATTTGTTAAGGCTGGCTAAAGTAAAGCCTTTCCTCAATCGGCACGATCTTGAGAAGGCAATTCACGCATGTATTAGCTCGAGACTTGATTATTGTAAGGCACTGTATGTTGGTCTCAACAAGACTTCCCTTGCGCGCCTCCAACTTTTGCAAAATGCTGCTGCTCGCTTTTTAACTAACACTTCCAGACGTGAACGCATTACCCCCGTACTTTACTCACTCCGTTGGCTTCCAGTTCGCTTTAGAATCGATTTTAAGTTCTTGATGTCTGTTTTTAAAGCCATTAACGGCCTCGCCTCATCTTATTTGTCCAAGATTTTAACTCTCCGCGAGCATAATAGGGCTTTGTGGTCATCAGGTCAACGTTTTTTAGAAGTCCCGAGGTCGAGGTATAAGCTTTGGGGTGATCGTGCTTTTGCTGTCGCTGCTCCTAAGCTATGAAACAAGTTCCCCCTGATATACACACTGTCACTGACCTAGTACTTTTTAAATCTAACCTCAAGACTTTTTTATTTAGATCGGCTTTTAATACCCAGTAGCGCTGTGACATTTTCCCTATGCTTTTTATGTACTTTTTTTCTAGTAAAAAGTGCTAAAACCAAGCACCGCCCAACAGCTGGAGCAAGCTCTCTCATTTTACAGCTAAACAGTACACTACAAGATGTTTCTGAAAACATTTGAGGAGAGAAATAGGCATTACAGTTACAGAATATTGATTCATATTTGATCAGCGCTGCCTAGTTTGATCGGAGTTCATGAGTGATTGACAGCTGCACAGAGACTGCTCGACTCTGATTGGTTGTTTGTTTTCAGATGCAGTGAAATCTTATAAATGCCATTAGGAGCACTGGAGGACACAAAGGAATATGATTTTCACAGATTGTCTGTCTCATGTACTACTGGCAGGTGACACTTTTATAAAATTAACTTGTTTTTTTACCATACTTGCTCAAAGTTACCGAGTGCAGCTTTAATAAAGCTGTGTAGCAAAGCAGGAGATGATAGCCTAATGAAAATAAAGATATATAATATCTATACTATACTATTTTCTGTCATGGAAGTAGCTCCAGTTACTCAAAGCTTTCATGATGATCAAGACGAGTCCAGTCAGAGCTCTCTGAGGAGATGACAGGTGCTAAACAAACACTCCAAAATTATATATATGAATATGTATTCCTGCTGCTTTAATTATGGAACTGCAATTAACACTGGAAACTGAAGACACTTGAAGGCTGTTTTTGGATGTTTTCTGAAGCAGTTTACTGTACTAAAAATATATGTGACTATTAACAGCAGCCTAAACAGAAAAAGAGATTGGCCTGGGCTGACCCGGTCTGAACAACTAATATTTCCTGCTTCTTGTTTAGGCTACGTGATAGGTCAGATCTTTTGAGTGACAGTGCATTTGGCAAATGCCAGATTGTGAGCAGCCCCTCCTCTTTGAACTCGGTGCACAGGTGTTTCTCAGCCTAATGATTGCTTGTAGTGACAGCAGCTGATGGAAACAGCAACAGACAGCCTTGAATTTCACTTGATCGATTTTGAACAAATACTCCTCTGTGTTTACTATCTACGTCATAAAAGTTACCACGAGCACACGGACGCATTCGGCTGAAAGTCACCAGATAATTCGTTAAACCGAAACACCTGTGCATCATAGAGGAACAGAAGCCTGAGGAGCAGATGGAAGAGAATCCAGCCATCACTCTCAACCAAGATCTGCTCCTGCACCAGTTTCTCCTCAACAAAGTGCCAAGTAATAATGACATGTAACGTTACGTAGCCCCTGGTCATCCTACCCATAACAAGTTCCTGGAGAAAGACTCTTTTCATCTGCCAGTGGGATAAAAACTGGCATCACACAGACCGAACTCTTTGGTCCTGCTCTCCTTTGAAAAAAACTACAATGACATCATTTCAACACCAAGCCCAGTCGTCTCCTGCTGTAGATCATCAAAAGTAAGCTTATTTACAATTTTGGACTAGTGGCCTGTTGTTTACTGGATATAGTGTTTGTTCAGTGTACAGTTGCTGACTTCATGCTGATGTTGCTATGTGTATCAGCTGTGTGTATGTGATGTGTCCGCCGTGCCAGGCTATGTTTAAAGTGTCTTTTTTAAAGTTACTATGCATGTTGCTCTATCCATACGCTTGATGAATGATGTTGTTGTCATGTTTTTAATGTGTGTCTTGTTGGATCAGAATTAGAATCAGCTTGATTGGCCAGGTATGAGTAGGCCTACATAGAATCAGAATCAGAATCAGAATCAGAATTGTGTTTATTGCCAGGTGTAAGAGATTTACACTAGGAATTTGTTTTGGTTATGTTGGTGCAAGTCAAACAGTATAGCAGTATAATAACAAAAGAATAGATAAAGACGTTAGAATAAAATAGAACAATAAAAAATTGAAATTCTAAGAATATACAATATACAAAATAAGCTATAAACAAAAATAAACATGATATAAACAGATGCAAACAACCACCAGCAATTTAACCCTGGTTATTCTGCTCTCATTGTACATATGGAAATAGAACTGCAGCGATGCACATATGCTGAAATAACATAACATAGGTGGATATGTACAGTATGCATGTATACCTGTAACATTTCCTCTGGTGATGATGTACAAGGCTTGTGTGATTAAACCGTGGTGCATTCAGGAACGATGATTTCCTCAGAGGTCAGCACTGTCCAAACAGCTTTGTATTGGTGATGAAATGGTGAAAATATGTGAATACATTGAAATTAACTGACTTTGCTGCAAAATGATGGCGTTTGAATCACTGATATGACCGTAAGGTTAAGGTTGTATATACAGTTTGGCTGTTTATAAAGGTCGCTGTGCCTCCTGGAAATGAATCGGCTTACTGTGATAGTTTAAGATTGTTGTTCTACTGGCAGATTCTGAAACAATTTGGCTAATCTGTTGTCTGCTAGAAAGCTCTGAAGATGGACAAAATCATTTTCAGTGACAATCATTGTAACTGGCTTTGTTTTCACATGTAGGTAATTAAAGTACTTTATCATAGAATTAATCTTTTAAATGTGCCGATAGTTGTCAGTACAATCAAATACTGCCGTATCGGTTAATTGTTTCTAAGCCAAACGGACCATTTGGGGATAATCCAATAAGCACTGAGGACTCCCAATATGGCTACCAGAGGGGGCATTCACACAGTCTACCTCTTCTACGCTACAGAGTTAACTTTCACTCTTCTGGCATACACCCAAGCAGAGCAGCTTTCATAATTTATTCAAAAATGAACCGTCTGACCTGAAAAATCCCTAATCATTACCTACATTATTTGTTTTACTCACTGCATCTCAATGAAGTCCTCTGTGCGCCTCATAGTTCTGTATTAATCAAAGACAAACAACAAATGCCTGAGATGTTTTCATCTGTTCTTTTCAATGAGGAATCTCAGAGCTCGGTGCTCCTCACTCCTCATGTTCTGGATATAGAATGCACAGTTAGAAAATCTCTGTTACTGCTGCCTGCTGTGATGTTGATTCTATTTTCAAAACCACTCAACAGATGCTAAATATAAGAAACATACTGTTTTCAATGTATTAGATTATACATGCATGAAACTGATTCAAGTCGATTTTCAAACACACACTTATTCCATGCAACAGGGATCAGTTCAATTTTAATAAAGATATCATATGTTTAAAAAAAGAACGAATCAACAGTATGCTAAAGGAAATCAACATGCAATAACTAATGGGCTTTACAGGAGAGAGATGATTGGATTTTGATATCTAGTATCTGGTAAGCTTTGTTTACCCTTTTCAATACGCGGAGGAGCTCGCTGATCTCAATACATCCCACGCCATCTGTCTATCCTCTGATTCTTTGGGCTAAGAAAACCCGAGATGTTCTTCTCAGTCTCGTGGTGGAGCGGTTCAAGTCCCTGTTGCCAGAGATTTCCATTTGCATTTCATATCAAAGTGCAGATCACTCGCTTGTTTATGAGCCAGTGTTTTACATCAAAACAACAGCATGGTCTTCTGGGTATATACTGGATTTGAATATATACCTTGAAGTTCATAATGATAATGATGAGAGAACCTGTATATAATTTACTGTGATATCTAGCTGATAGTATTGTCCAGAGTGGTTGCTGCTACTGGGCAGCTTCCAGGTTTATTTTGTGTAATATTCATGCTCAGTGAATGGAATCTGGATGAATATCGTAGAACAATACAATTAAAAAGATTATGCCTGAGCCAGAGAACATAAAAAATGGATGCAGTACGACAATAAAAGATGAATCTATCTCTATATCTTCTTTATGTACACAGCATGTGTGACCAAGAAGGTCCACATATGAACTGATTCATGGTCCCAGATCAAACCTTACCATCAATTGCATCATCTTCTACACATAATTCATCCAAAATATTAACATATTTAACATACCATTGAGTAGGATTTGATATCATAAGGTAATATTATAAAGTATGATAGTAGGTATGGTAAGCAGACCTAAAAAAATATATATATATATATTGCAATCAGTTCACTCCTATCAACTCCACCATTTAACAAAATAGAATAACAATCAAATTCAAGAGCTGAGAGATAAGTAAGTAAGCACAAGTAAGCAAATGTATTTAACAACAAGCAATCATCAATGTGAAAAGCTAAATTAAGTGTCTTTACATACTCTTTCCCTAACCTTAACCAAAGAGCTTTTGTTGCCTAAACCTTACCACATAATCGCGGTGTGAATCTCAGTCTCTGGTGCCAAAGTCATGTGCTTTTGTGCACTACGAAAATGAGGCGCCTCCTTGACTGGAATTTATGTCGCCTGTGAACATAATCCAGGCAGCAATTACACCAGTAATGAAACCATAACTGGGAAAACAACGTACTATTACATAAACGTAATTGGAGACATGGTTGCTGTGTTACTTCCACTTAATTTCACTACTAACTTTGAGAAACACGTTGGACACCGTAACGCTCATCTTTTCTCATCCCCCTATTAATTTCCTATGGAGCGGTACCATACATCAGTGTTATACAACAGATAAATAGAGCACATTAAAGCCCTTGTACTGTCTCCGGCTATGAGGAGGACGGGGAAATGGAAGCGTTTCATCTTTTCGCAATGGCTAATATTACATTGTTTATCGTTAGGTAAAAGTAATTTCGACGAGGAAATTAAGACATTAAAACATACTGTGCGTCAACACTGCATAATGCTTTGTGCAATCACGCAATTGTTCAATGTTCCAAAGCATGGATGTACATCACATCTCCATATTACTCCATATAGTATTTCAGTCTATATATAAGATGCTACCTTGAAATCATTTATAAAAACCTGCTATGATGACCTTTTGTTAGATGTAGCTGTTATGTATTTAAGTAACTATTTTTCGGTAGTGATGCACCACATTGCACAGAGACCTCCACTGGCTTCCAGCGTTTTCACAGAATCACCAACAAAGTCATGCTCCTTAGCACTGCATGCCTCCACTCCTGACTAAATCTCAGAACTCATCTCTCACAGCTGCCCCCCTCTCGCTCTCTCCATCCATCGAGCTCTGGACCTCTGGATATTCCTAACACAGGGCTCTTTGCCTCCGCGCTACCTCCCACAGTCAGAGCCACGAGCAATATTGGTTCTTGAAGGCTTGAATTTTTTTTTTGCAGAAGGGATTGACGTGTGATTGAATTGTTTACGTGTCTATGCAATGTATTTTCAGCAGTATTTGGTTTTATTGCCGCGGTGCTATTTAAATGCACTGCAGAGCTTTGAGGTATTGAGAAAATGCTAAATGAATAAATTGCAACATCTATAAATGCACATGCAAGTGCACATATGGCTGAAATAATTTATTTCTCTATAGATTTTTTTCAAGACGTGAAGAAAGAAAATGAAAAGACCAAAACCATTAATGTGTCTCTCAATATTCTCCGACTTCCTACCTGGCCTGTGGCAGCCCAAAGCATATTTGTTACTTATGAAGATTTGTTTAAAGGTCCAATATCATGCTCACTTTCAGGTTCATACTTGTATTTTGTGTTTCTACTAGAACATGTTTACATGCTTTAATGTTCAAAAATGCTCTTTATTTTCCTCATACTGTCAGCCTAAATATGCCTGTATTTATACGCTCTGTCTGAAACGCTCCGTTTTAGTGCATTTCAATGGAATTGCAACGGAATTGTGTTGCTAGGCAACAGCTTGGTACATGTTTACTTCCTGTCAGCTGATGTCATTCACATACACACTGCAACCAAATATAAACTGGGACACATTTACAATGTTTATACATTTAAATCTGTGTACTGGTCTACATATTGCAGATTTGTGACATCACAGAAATTGTACAGAAATCCTGACGGCATGTTTAAAGGCACAGTTTCTGAATAGTGGCTGTGTGTATTTCTGCATGGATAGAGTGTTTTGTTCAATTAGTTGTTTATGAAAGAAACACACGCTACATAACAACCCTGTGTTAAAGGCCACGTTTTATAATCATGAATTGCTGAAGTGCCGAACAACAACATGAGAAGTGAGGCGCATCATGACGAGACTATTCATTCACGACCATTACCATTTACTCATCAGTAGTAATGTAATGAATGGGTTTAATTGCTATCCTGCCATCAATTAACAATAGAAAGTAGGGAAATGAAAATGAAGTGTATGAAAAATGATCGCCTCACCACCAGATACGATGTTGTTGTTGCTAATTCTGTTTGGGTTCGTTCTATTTCAGTACTGTAAGAGAGTGCAAGACCTTTTGTAAAGCCGCACCAATATTCTTTGTGTGTTGTAAAAAAAGAAAAGATAAGGAAGCTCAATGTTGTCCTCACTCTGTCATATCTGATGGATCTGTGGCTGTGCAGAAAGTTTTGCCCTAGTTTTGAAGTGAGGAGGTCCGGGGGTGAGGAGGAAAGGTTTGCCTGAGGCGTCTGCAGCTGTGTGATGGTCTGTTACTGGGAGTTTTTCACAACCCACTGGGACAAAAACAACTCTCTGGTCAGTCTCAATCTCCTGACCTACCTGGATGGGAGAAATCTGCTCAAAAATATTTATACGCTTGGATATACACTAGATATATATCTGAAAATCACTCAATCCAGAGTCCCGCCATGCTCAATTGGTTTCTTCCTTGTTTTTATGTCTAGCAGACTAGCAATTAATATCTGTTGCTCTCCAGCATGACTCAGGGATGATATTTATTGGAAGATCGATGCTTGTTTTCTTCAGTATTGTTCCAATTTCCTTTTGAGTCACGGAGGTACTCAAACTGATACAGACAGGCAATAAACCTGTTGTCCTCGCACATTATTTTCTGCTAAAACGGCAGCAGTGCGTTTTGAATGAACACTCTTCTCGTTGGTCTGCTCAAGTTGTACGCGTGTCCGTGGCACCTCGATTGCCTTGACACATGCTGTGTTCGGTAGTGGTGTTGTGCCAGATGTCTTTTCAGAAAGTGTTTCAACCTTCTAGGAGTGTTTCAGCAAGTAGTAAAAAAAAATGTTTCCACTTCCCAATGGGCTTTGACACACAAAACACATTTCATCTGTCACCAACCATTGCTCGGAGCAATAATCATATTTGCTTGGGTTTTATTTTCTTTTTCCACTTCCAAAAAGGTTATCAGAGCCATGGCACTCTTCTAATGCTAAGAAACTTTCCCTGTTTTTCAATCACCATATTGTCGTAAACACTTGAAAAATGAGAAATGTAACAATGCGAGTACAATGTTGTCCATTTTCAAGTGCTCCCGTGTGGACAATTTAATATTTGAATCTGAACATCCACTTAACACCGGTGTGCAGTGTTCAAGGCGGTGTTTAAGTGCTCTACTTGTGAACCCTCAGTGGGTGTTGTGACACACTTTTCATTTAACTGCACAACAACAACGCGTTTTAACTCCGCTCACTCACCTTTTAATATTTACAACATGGAATAACTGCACGTTGTACTCCTACCAGTACGTATCCAGTTTATTCCTTTCATATTTCTTTTCAATGTCATACTTTCTCCATAAAAACAACCAGGGAGACAGGTTTCTTAGGGATCCATTAATAATGCATTATCACTCAGCAAACTGTGGGGAGATGTAATGTTCCTTGACCATTTTTTTTAAAGCTTATCTAATTGTTAAATATTTAAGATGTATATCCTCCCAACATAAGGTTGTGTCACTGAGCTGACATACATCTAGTTTAAAGCTTATTGCCCTTGTGAGGCACCGCTAGTTTGACGGTGCCGTCGCTCTGACAGTGCTTGCTTTTGCAGTCTGCTCTAGCATCTGCCAGCGTATTTGATGGCACATCAGAGGACACAGTAAACATTGACAGAAACATCTATCTTCCCGGCAACCTGTTTTTATGGATTTATCCCAGTTTAGATGCCAGCTGTCATAAATATAACAGTGCAGTGATCATTAGCAGCTGTGTATCAGGTGAGGATGCCACAGAAGAATCGAGGTGCATTTTGTATTCTGATTGCCTGGTCCACTCCAGGAAAATAGGGCCCATTAGTTGAAATGAACTCCCACTCTGATTATGATGACAGTGTAGCAATAGATTAGCAATATAAATACTTCAAACACAATTACCACGAGCCTTTCCAACTGTTACTCCTTCATGTCAACTGTGCGGTAATTTTATTCATCTCACCTTCATCCTCGCTGTGTCCGTTTACTTAAACTTGAGCAGGTGTGCAGTTTATTCTGGGAAGAAAAGCAATTGTTACACAGTTTAACGATGAATAATATCCTATTACAAGTAGATGTTTTATTATAGAAAGAGCAAATGCATTAACACATATATTAAACACCAGAAACTGCAGATGTAACACCTTTAAATAGGGAATAAGTTTAATAAATGACATCCATTGCAAGCAGTGCTTAACATGGAACGGAGAATATAGCACATGTAATTGTCATTTTGATAACAGACAAAAAGACTAACAAAAGGTTTGACAGATTTAGTTCTAAGAGTTGACAGGTGTGTGGGAAGTTGTGTAGGAGAAATATGACTTCATTATTAGTAAGCGTCACTTGAACGTCCAGCTAAACTGGTGTAAGGAAAGTCCAGATTTTACAAATACTCTGATTTGTATGTCTGATAAAAGAGCTCTGTTTGAAAATGACATTGTTGTTTCTCTGAAGGGACCGTCTGCTGAAAATTAGAGCTCTGTTTAAGCGCAACGTATTAAAACAAGGTATTATATTATATAAACGTAATTAGAGACATGGTTGCTGTGTTACTTCCACTTAATTTCAATACTAAGTTTGAGAAACACATTAGGCTCATCTTTTCTCATCTCCTATTAATTTTCTATGGAGCGGTACCATACATCAGTGCTAGACACTACAGATAAATAGAGCACATTAAATTCCCTGTCTTGTCTCTGGCTGTTAGAAAGACAGAAAAAATGGCAGCATTATGTAATCTTTTCACAATGGCTTACATTACATTGTTCATCGTGAGGTAAAAGTAACTTTGATGAGGGAAATGAGATGACGTTAGGACATACTGTGCGTCTACTGCATAATGCTCTTGACCCATCTCATGTATGTAACCCTCTGTGCAATCACATAATTGTTCAATGTTCCAAAGCCTAGATGTACATCACAGACTATATATACGCATAAGATGTTACATTGAATAAAAACTGCAACGATGACCTTTTTGTTAGATGTAGCCGTTATGTATTTAAAGCTGAAGTAGGCAAGATTCGAGCATTCAATCATGTTCCTATGTGTCCTCCGGTGCTCCTAATGGCATCTGCAAGATTTCACAGACTGGGAGGAAAACAAGCAGTCAGAGCTGATCTGAGATCTGTTGTCCATCCGCTGTCTATGATAGCCGGCTGTCAATCACTCGCGAACTCCGAACAAGCGGTCAAACTAGGCAGCGCTGATCAAATACGAATCAATATTATGTTACGATAATGTCTATTTCTCTCCTCAAATGTTTTCAGAATCATCTTGTAGTGCACGGTTTAGCTGTAAAATGAGAAAGTTTGGGGCCACCATTGTGAAATCTGTTGAAGGAACGCCAAGCTACGGTCACAAGACCCGAGCACAGCCAATAGGAACGCTCTCTCTCTGAAATGACCTGTGATTGGTCAAAGTCTCCCGTCACGGGCTAGATTTTTTAAAGCCTGAAAACAGAGCCATGAGGATTTTCAGAAGTCTAGTTTTCTCTCAGAACACTTGAATTACAATATGCTGAAAGATTATTATGGAACTGTTTGCCCAATTATGCCAAAAATATACTGCTTACTGACACTGTAAGTAACTATTTTTCACAGAAATACCAAAGCTCAAAAGCCCAAAAGAAAAAGAATGCAGCTGCTCAAACTTGAATTTATTGCATTGTAAAATGAACATATCATTCAGCTTTTATTTAATCTTTAGTTTCTTACTTTGTGATTACATTGCAGTCATAAATTCCTCCGTGCCCCCATTCAGCCATCCCTTTTTTTTTTTTTTTTTTAAATGCTTTCCTTAACTTGCGCCAGTTAAGTCACTTCAGGCTCCGCTCGAATCGAAGCAGCATTCCAAATAATTAAGCGATCTAACCGCTCCCTGCCTCTCCGCTGTATAATGCGACCGTCTCTCTTTTTATGGACAGTTTTGACAAATGTTGCACTCGAGTCCCAAAACACAAAACGGAGCCAAAGATGAAGGACATAAAGAATTTTTTTATGTGCAAACCACAAAACTTCAAAGATGTATTATAGAGGGGATTAAATCTACTCACTCTAAAGGTCTTAGAGTCAAACAGAGAACACATTCACATGCTGCTGCACAGTATGTGTCTACTGTGTACGCACAAGGCTCCAACACCCTAATGGACCAGACACCCCGAGGCTGTATGTGGGTGTGCGTTCTGTACAGTGTCCGTGTGTGTGGGAATATGTGTATGTGTGTGTGTCTGTTAGCAGAAACTAAATGGGTTTTGCCTCCATTGGCCCACATCCGTGACTATAACAAAGCATTTTGTCTTCTCCCGAGGGGTATTACACACCACAACGACATCAGGGAGAGACACCCGAGAGTGTTCGGTGTTTATTGAGTGGACTGACTTGGTTACCAATTTCTGTTTGGGGTGAATATTCTATTAAATATAGGATCTGAATGATACATCTACTTAAAAAAAAAAAAAAAACAGCTTTATACATGTAGTCAGTGTTGTTTGATACAAAAAAAAATCATCTCCATGCCACTCTTAAAAACACATCGTTTTAATCAGCAACACAATACTTTCCCTCAGAGGCATGCAGTGACATTCAAGAGCAATTCTTCACACATCTCCACACACACCCACAGAGTTATACAAAAAACATGCAGTAAGGCATACACACACACACACAAAGATAAAAGATAATCTATGTAAGGGGGATTTCTGCCTCAGTTGATTTAGGTCAAAGGGTCACCTGGCACCTCTGGAAAACTGTATAATTTTCCATTCTAATATTGTCTGTTTTCAAAACTACTTGTCTGCTGACAGGTCATACAGGAGACTCAGTGAAGGTTTACCTACAGATTCATGATTGAAGATGAGTTATTCTCCTCTCTTTAGCAATACTAAGATTACTTCAGCGAGCCCCTTTACTTCACTGACATGAATAGGGTTCGTCTTTTGTTAAACCAAACCCTGCAAATGGTTGGGTTTTTTTCCAAGTTATTGTCCATTTCTGACGTCTGTCTGCAGTTAAAGACGTCAGAGATGGGGCCAATAAGTGTGTACTGTAACTGAGCTTTAGTGGAGTTGCACTAGTAGTATACTTAAAAACAGATTTTTTTCATTGATGTCATCTCATTGACGTTCTCAATTGAGCGTCAGTTTACATGCCAAGCCATTATTAGAAACCAAATGCAGAGACGTCAGCTGAGATCCTGCCACAGTGCCTGGTGTATTGTTTCATTTGCGTGTTGTAATGACAGTGTTTGTCTTCAGATCCCCCTGATGTCTCATTCACGTCATATGCAGTAATTCTTCGGGGTTTTGTTCAGCTGTCACATCGTATTAAGTAGCCACCAAACCGCCACCATGCCCTTCGATTCCCTTCGTTTGTCCAGCGTCTTGTTTGTTCGCTTGTGTTTGCTCATACTGTTATTCTAGCTTGGACCCATTGTTATTATAAAACAATTACAGACGGCGCTTTGGCATTTCTGCACATGATCTTTTCCACTTATAACACAACATTTTTAATATTTATTCTATTTTTTTTTAAGGAGTAGTGGGCAGAGTGGTTGATTAAAATAACAGCCCAAAGCCTCTATTCAAGTTCAAGACCTTTATTCGTCCCTGAGGGGCAACAACAGTGCATCACATAAGACAATACACACATCACCACATACTAAAAACACTTACATATCTGTGAATTAATGATACCATAGCAACATTGATCAGCTGTATCGTTTTACATTTGATCACTTAAAGTTAATGCTATTCAGACAGGGTAGTATAGCAACAATACCTGGGTTATAATCCTACTTTATGATTTTAAATTGCACTTTTAATATTAATAAACAGCTTTTAATGGTAAGTTAAAATGTAAAAACTATTACAAACAATTTACAATTAACCCTTTATTTACTGTTTATGTTTTTATTTTTCTTCTTTTTAATTAAAAGATGAAGGCAAACAAAATGTTCTGCACCAATATTATTATTCTGTAACACTAATATTCTGTATGTAATGTCGCAGTAATAGCAAAAAATAAATAAATAAATAATAATAATAATAATACTGGTTTAAGATTTAACACTGTTTTTTAAAATATATATTTACCTGTAATAAATCAGAAGATGGGATATTTAAGGGAAGCACAATTGCAGAATATAGGCCGATACTGATACTAATGTTTTTTGTTTATTTAGTTTTTGCTGTTATTTATTCCCCTTTTGTGCCAGGGAAACAAAACTCTTCATTATAAAGTCAAGCTCAACAAAAATATTAGTTTTCTGAAACATGAATTAGATGTAAAAGTGATCAGATACATAAGCAGAGTTTCTAACACATAGATTTTATATTACCAGATATTACCAGAACATGTATTAACTGCCGCCTAAGCATATTTAGAGACTCATTTTAGCATTTTCCATTTGTATTATTTATCCGTCCGAGAGAACCAGGCCTTCCATAATATATTAACTGGTGGACTCATAGGACAGGAACAGACAACACAAGGATGCAATTTAACTATTATTGTTATTTAGTTTGATTTAACTGGCAAACAGACCACAAAACCAAACACAGTGAGCTGAAAGCTGCATTGAACGGATTATGATGTTGATTGTGATGTTTACTAGCAGCCCTTTTTACATAATACAGTGAGTCACTTTAACGTTATCTATATCAACAGTATAGTTTAATGGAGCTTTAAAGTCTCCACTGTGCTTGTAAAACTACCACTGGGTTTAGTTCTTCAGAATAATTTAAAAAGATAAAGCTGTTGCTGACAAAAAGGAGTCAAAATATCTTTCTCCGCAGATGTATATACAGTATAATCAATTAGGAATTAATACTTACAGCAGGTGCTGCTTATGATGGCTCAAAACAAGCATCAAATCTGGGAATAAACTCAAAACAAACAAAGGCACATCTATTCGAGAAAAAACAAAATGTTTTAGTCAGTTTACAATCACTTAGATCTCTGAAGGGAAAATGGTTTAGGGGGTTCATAACCTTCTCCACACACCCATATTCATTAGCAAAGCTGAACTCCCATTTCACATCGCATCATTTGTTTCCTCTTCTGTTTTCTATTCATGCGTTCTCAGTATGTGCTTGCTTAAAAGATTCAAACAAAAAGATTCAAGAGTGTTTCAATCTGAAAAGCAGGAAACAGAAGGAAGCCATATAAAATAGACCTCATTGATCCCATCGTGATGAGTGTTCATAGAAGCATTATGCTCTTTGGTAACAGCTGTGAACAAAAATCATAATGGTTAATGATTATCAAAAAAGCCTTGGCCCTGCAACTCTCGAGTTAATGTGACAGCATCATCTGAAAACAGCCTTGCTTTTTTTGTCTCTGTCTTAGTGGTTCCTTCTGTGCCGCGGTTATTCTCACTCTGCCGTGTTCATAATGTAATCTGGGGCAAAAAATAGGAGGCAGATGCACAGCGTCGCGACCTTGATCTCTCACCCTGGAACGCACCTCTAACACCTGATTGTATAACATGTGTGAGTAATAAAAACCACGAGTTCCTGCAGCCCTTCTGGTGGGTTTGGCTCGTGAAAACGGGGCTTGGAGAGGGGAGGAGATGGTGCAGAGCGCCTCAGAGAGTTGGTCTGTCAGAATACCAACCCACTCCATGAATCAGACAAGGTGGTGGGAAAGGAGAGAATGAGAAGTGGGATCATGTAATTGATGGTGTAAAAAACGCATGATGGGGTGAGCATAAAACGGCGGCAGAGAGAAAACGTCGCTGTCATGGATCACAGGTGGAGGGAATGAAGTCGTAACACTGCCAGATACGCTCATTACCATACAAGTAGTTCACATACTGGTTGGAAAAACTTCTCAGTCTAATGCAGTACAATATTGCTGTTGTCCACCAAAACCCTTGTAAAACGCTGATTTATATATTTGAATTTCAGCAAATGTCATGCTTCTCTGGGGATTGAGATAAAATATGTCTTTTTCAGTATCAGACACCCATTCAAAATCCATTGGATAAACTCAAGAACGCGTGATTGTCAAGCTGATAACAAGGCTTATTTTTCTTAGATGGTTTTTACTGCATAGCAGCAAAATGCAATAGTGTGCGAACAAAGCCAGCGCATACACTGTCCTTTGGGATTGTCTGATTTTGACAGGTTTTAATTAATTCATTTGGTGTAAAACAACTTTGGTAATTTTCAATTATATAGCGGCTGACAAAAACATTATTGTTGCCGAGATGAATGTAAGAAAACAAGAGGACAAAAATGTGTTTACCTCTGTGTGTTCTATCAGACTCCACAAAATCAGATCTAAGAGGAAGTTGCATGCAATGATGCCACTGTATCGATTTTAATTATCCCATTACTGAGCCTGGAGGTCTTATAAAAACAGATAAGCTAAAGACCTCCAACTAATTACATACGGAGCGGCATCATGCATTTATTTTGCTGTTGATTAAAGTTGCTTCGATTTATGTTAAATAACAGTGTGATTCAAATGCAAAACATTATCGGCTTTGACGGAGAGAAGGGGACGGGATGAGTGAGGGAGTGGGAGAGAGAGCTTTACAGATAGAGAGAGAAAGAGAGAGAGAGGGGGTACGTCCACACTGAGCCGGATGGATTTGAAAACTGGATATGGTACTCTGTGACGCCCATTTAATGCATTATAAACATACTTATAATACGTTGTAATCTGCTTATAAGCGCTGTATGATTATAGTTACAAGCACTCAAAAAACATTCATAATGCTCTATAACAATAATCATAGCACATTATAAAGCAATGACTTATAAGGTCAAGTATCATAATACCTCAAAATTGCAGCTGACATTATTTTTGCAAGGATAGTGTATTATAATTCCCATGCAGTATAATCATTGTTATAATGCATTGAGTTACTCTAAGTGGTCATTGTTTGCTTTAAGTGAAGTCTCTGTCAAAACTGAGTATATGTCTGGACCGTGTACGGTTAGTCTGTGAATTTGTGGCTAAGTTATTATACAAATAGTCAGTGGTCATGTCTATAATGTTAAATCCAGCGGTACGTGTCCACCAGGTACGGCCAAGACACAATAGGCACTGCTCCACTCAACTGGCCGCTCAAGTGGTGACGTACCCCATCGTGGATTGCTCCTGATTGGTCCCTGGTTTTCTGGTTGCCATTTCAAACAGGAAACAACATGGTTGCCTGCTCGTAAACTTTCTGTTATTCCGTCTTAACAATGCACCAAAATACTGCTGAATCTTGTTTCATTTTAGAACTAGATCTTCTAGTTTCACAGCCTGGTCCAAGTTTCTTGAGCTGGACGCATCGCGCTGGACGGCCGCATTTGCATAAAGGGCTGTTTCCCGCCTTTTCATTTTGAAAGCGCAACAGCCAATGAGGAAACTCCAACACTCTGCCGACCAATTCAGTCAGTCAAGGACAGACTTTTGCGTTTGTAGGTCTGGCCCTCTGCAGTCCAGCCAAAACAATTCATTAAATATCTGCAACAACAACAACACACAAAACGCTGTAAAATTCATTTTCACTTTACTTGAAGGACCAGGTGTAACAATTAGGAGGATCTATTGGTATAAATGGAATATAAGTATGTTTTCTTTAATGTATAATCACCTCATAATAAGAATCATTGTGTTTTAGTTAGCTTAGAATGAACTGTTTGTATCTACATAGGGAGCAGGTCCTCTCCAGAGTCCGCCACGTTGCACCACCATGTCCAGAACGGACAAACCAAACACTGTTAACTTTTCCTGCTATGGACGGATAGATAACGTTACTCACTCCCATCGCTGCCACTCTCTCTCTCTTGCTTCACCACTCACTTCCCACGTGCTGTCTACTCTTACAAGAACCGGCTCTAGAGAGGACCAATCGTGTTTTTGTGAAGGCCACCATAGTTCTCAAACACGCTTGGCAAACGGGAGAAGCTTCAGTTGGTTGCAATCTGCAATATCACCACTAGATACCGCCAGATCCCACACACTGCTCCTTTAAAGCAAATAATGACCACCTAGCGTACATTATAATCACATTATATTTCATTATAAAGAGAATATAATGTATTACAACTTTGGGAATTGTAATTCACTATGATCGTTGCAAAGAAATGTCAGTGACTGACCAGCAGTAATGAAATAGTATGATACTTGATCTTATAAGTCATTATGAAATGCTTTATAATGTGTTATAATTATTGTTATCAAACATTATGAATACTTAACTATAATTATACAGTGATATAAGCTGATTTTAAAGCATTATGAGTAATGCATTATAGGTATGGGTGTCATAGAAACCTGTTATGGCCTTCTGTCTCTGGGTGTTCAGACTGAAAATAGCACTGTGTTGGTGCAGGGCGTGTTGCTAACCGTACGATGATGAACATAATTTAGGGAGGCCAGGTGTCGTTGTAAATGTCTATATAACCGATCACTGAGCACAGCTGTTGCCATTAACCTGTATTCATGTTTATTTTGTCGCATGATTTCTGTACGAATACGACCTGAGAAATCTGGCTGCAAGTCATTTTTTTTCACACATAAAAAAGCATTTTTCAGATTTAGCCGTCTTAGTGTGGACGTTGTCTCAAAAAAAAAGATGCATAGACAAATGCAGAAAATAGAAGAAGAAGAAGAGAGAGGAAGAAAGACTGTGTGAGCGAGGGGAAGAAATAGGAAGTAGCAGGGTGGAAAGGTGAGGGCGTAAAGCTTGAATGCTTCAGCACCATTGCCACCACAAACAGTGCTGACCTGGAAAGCTTCTGTGTGGTGGAAATCAGCTTTAAGAAACCCTTTTAGAGACCTCTTCAGGGGATTAATACTGTTTTGGTGTTTGGGGTCTCTCTTTCTCTCTCGCTCACTCTCGGTCTGTTTGTGTACATGTGTGTGTCCATCACGTGTGTGTGTGTGTGTGTGTGTGTGTGTGTGTCTTTAGTATGTGTTGAGATGTGAAACCGATGAAGAGAGCATATAGTGGATTTCCTGTGAAAGCCGCTGTGTGATTGTGTGTGTGTGGGAGAGAGAGGAGAGGAAAGGGAGTCAGAGAGCGAGAGGAAAGGCTGATTGGCATTTTAGTATTATGGAGAGGCAGAGATGCAAGGGAGGCGGAAATAATTTCATTGGTTGAATTAAACCTCAATGGGCAGGGTGCATGATCCACATTTTTTTTGGAGCACAAGTTAACTAAAGCGGTAAAGAGGGAGCTCTAGTCTAAACATAAATAAAAATGTCATGGCGGGAACGTGTTTTTTTCATTCCCCTCGTGATTTTTTCCATCCCAGTGCTGGACCATTGGAGCACTCAGAGGTTATAATTGCAATCTACCAGTCGGAACTTTGAATAGGACGCAGCAAAAAAAAAAAAAATGGTTCAATTTTGGCTGTGAGAAATGTTAATTTAATGGACAATTAATTCTCGTTTATTATAACTTGGATCTTATTTTTTTGTAGGTTTGGACATCATTTCTTCCGGTTATGATAACATTGTACTCACCAAAGTAATCGCTGATACGTCAGTGAGCATATAAAGATGTTAAACAGGGCGGAAGACAAAGCAATCACACCATTATACATCTTAATAAATACAGTTATTTGGAAGAGAAACCAGAAGCAAACAGCAAAAGCATTACCAAAACTGTCCGCTGTGAACATCTATCACAGTTTACTGACTTTCTGGTTCAACTTTGAACTTGTAATGAGGTTTTTTTTGCAAACATTCAAGGTGTGCTTACATATGAATGAATAAGAAAAAGCTATACACTTTTGGCTTGTTCACCAGCCGGTTAGATTATTTTTTATTGAGGTTTTCCAATTATAACAAACATTACATGTTAATAAAATGGTCAGTCTTGGCAGCAAATAAATTATACCATCAAATGATCATGCAAGTCAATAAAAAAAGCAAAAACATAGTAATTAAAAAAATTGTAAAGGTCACATGGGCTACTACACTTTATAATCTTATTCCAGTTACCCCTCCACGGTTTTTGGCTTTATTGATCATTACCAACATTTTGTTGCAAAAACTCAAGAAGCTTTTATTTAGTAATGTATGTTTTTTCTATAGCAACAAATGCTGATAAAACCTTAATATATTGATTAAACCTTCTATGCTATTGTTATTGCTTTCTTAGCTTGTAAGAGACACAAGTCTTTTAGTACACGGTCATCCTTCTTAGTGATGATAAATACCCAGGATGCACAACTTTTGCCCAGAAGGGATTGCCGGTTAGACTGTGATCAGGTCATTAAATGGACGTTATGATTGGTTATGAGCCTCATAGATGTGGGTCAGAAGGGGCCTGTTACACCAACTAGTAGGTTTTTACCATCGATTCACATGGGCGATCACCGAAAGAAGGAATAAAAGAAGACAAACTTGACCTCTAGCGACAGTATGTAATTATGACAGGAGCAAAAGTGGTAGTCAGACGCTGCAGTGTAGACGGCGTGAATCTCCTAAAGGTACAGTACTTTCACACAGGAGACCGGGGTTATCATCGCATGTGAAACCAACAACTTGTAGTTGTCTTGGTGTTCAGGACCTTAAGTTTTCAAATATAGTTATTTTGCACCAAAACACAATCATTTTCCCCTAAATTGAACCATTTGGTTTTGGTACCTAAACCTAATGAAGCCGTTTTGTTTGTGTTCAAAATGTAATCATTCCTTCAGTTTTACGTGTTAGAACGCATTCGCTTTCACTTTTACAACATAGTAGGTGCAGCAGGCCCCTACTGACCCACATCTATCAGGCTTATAACGATTGATAGCGCATACTTAATGAGCTGATAATGAAATTGGTGTGCATCGCATGTACAGCCTGTCTGATTGCCTGTACAATCGGGTTTCTTGCCCCTTTGGACTTAGCTGTAGCAATGTGTTCCCAAACCTCAGCAATTACCTTTGATGAGTGGGATGTTATCATATCTGATGAAAGGATAGCCAGACTTACCCGTTCCAAGTTGTAATAAACCATAATTAATTATTGTTTAAATAAAACTGAGAAGGGAGACGGTGCGAAGGCAGCGAGATAAAGAGAGAAAACCTCCCCGTGCTTTCTTTCACAGCCCTTCTTATCAGCGCTCCCCTAATCATGGGACAGGGAATGGACATGGTCTAGTGAAGAGCTAATTATCACTGACAACAAACGTCACATCAAACAGGTATTGTGTGAGCCGCATGAGGCCCGCCACACTCGGCGGATCTCAACCAACTGTTCTCACGACTCTGGATGCTAGATTACTTTTGACAGAAAACATACAAATAAAACATTACCAGGGCTTACAGGGAGAGCTCGCAGAGATACCCAGTGAGTAAATTATTCATACATTGACTTACTGATGGAACGAAAGCTTCTGTCTTCCCTCTAATCCCCAGCAAAGCTTTCGGTAATAGTGCAGCGCTCGAGAGTTGCCTCTCACAAGGCTCTATTCATCAAACTTTCCAATGTATGAAATCTGTGTCTGACAGGCTTTTGAAATCCTGCAGCTCCCGCGTTATTATAGCGTTTAGCCTCAAACAGGCTCTCAATCTAATGACTTCACTGCGATGGTGATTGCTTTGATTTTAATTGGGATGTTGTAGGGGCGCTGCTGCTTCTAATCCAGCTGTCTCCCACCAGTTAGACAAGGGTTGCTCACGGTGAGCCTTTATTCCCGCTCTGAAACCCATCATGGCTGCCCTGTTGAGTTTAGTGATGAGGGGTAGGAGGAAGGAGGGGTGCCATATGTCACAGAGGGGTGCCTTGTATTTCTCAGTGAAGTCGCGGGTAATTGAGAGATGAAATATAGAACCCATCGGCGTGGGGAAAGTCTCAAATGGACAATGTCCTTGGTCCCCGGAGACGGGGTTATGGTACAGTAAAGTACCATTTAGCTTGTCCATCCTTGAACGACTAAGCCATGACCTCTCTGGGGAAAACTAAAGAGCACGAAGGGCTTACCTGCTGCATGTTTGTCTCTGCAGACAACTGAAGGATCAAATTATTGTTAAGGGTTGTTTTTGTATGCCGCTGACCCGTGGCGTAAATTGACTACACGGTTCCTCCCCAACTTCAACATCAACTCTTAAAACAACCAGACATCCAATGTCTTCTAGACAGTTTTACTCACAATTATTTTTTTCTTCTTCACTGTGTTTTTGTTAGTATTCTTGCTCCTCTTTGTTTTGTTTTTTCAACTTTTTCTTCTCTTTCTCTTGGGGTATGACACTTAAGGCTTAATCATCCTTAGCTGATAGACTTACTAAAGGGTGTTGCACAGAATCCCATTAAAAGGTTTCCTGTACTTGCACCTGCACTTGTGATACATGTTATCACCTCAGAAAGTTGTCCCTTTTATATTGGCAGAAGGACAGAACACAAGGCAACCAAATTGGTCAGAGGAGGACAAGATTATACTTCTGAAGGAATAAAAGAAAGCACATACTAAAAAGTAAATTTGATCCGCAATAACAGAAAGCAGAAAACAACACATGTGGGAGGAAATTGCAATGAAAATTTAAGAGAAGAAATACTGTTTGCCTATTACTGACTGGAAAGATCCTGTCGCATAAAAAATATAGATGAATCATTGATTGCAAAGGGATTGGAAGAGCACAGCTGCGGAAAGTAGGGTGATCCAACTGTAGATGGTTCAAATTTATAGGCCTACAGTGTAAAATCAATTGCTTATCGTTAAGCGTATCCTTTGGGTTCTGCCGGTCGTGGAACACTCTTCTCAAGATGTGTTTATTTTCTTCATTTACTGCCTTAAGCTCCTCATAAATGGTCATGTTGCAGTTAAGATAGATTCAGGGATACCTTAAGTTGTTTTTTTCCCTTTCTTTGATGGCTAAGGTCCTTTGTTCTCAGTTAAACAAACATTAAGGCATTCCTGAAGATCAAGAAAGGAGAAAACCTTAAAGTTGCTGAATTCCAAATTCAGAAATTTGATATAGACTCAAACAATTGTTTGCTATGTAAAGTTATAGAGCAGTAATGTCTACCTGAGCAGAGAATGAAGTCACAATAGATATACTCTGGATTACGTACTGAGCACCTTAAATAGTAAACATTTTAAGGAAAATACTTAAGGGTGTTTTGTGCATCCAATTTTATTTTAAGGAAAGCCTAACCTTAGACTTTAAGGAAAACATTAACTTAAAGGAACAATGTGTAGCATTTAGGAGGATCTATTGTCAGAAATAGAATATAATATTAATAAATATGTTTTCTTTAGTCTATAATCACCGGAAAATAATAATAGTTGTGTTTTTGTTAGCTTAGAATGAGCCGTTTATGTCTACATAGGGAGCGGGTCATTTTCACGGAGCCGGCCACCGTGTTTCTACAGTAGCCCAGAACGGACAAACCAAACACTGTCTCTTGACAGGGCCATTTACGTTTTCACGTCGGCCACTGGAGTTCTTCTCCACACTTCGCACACAGGATAGGCTTCAGTGGTTGCAATCCGCAACCTCACCGCTAGATACCGCCAGATCCTACACACTGCTCCTTTAAGCCCCAGACTGGTTAAAAGTTTTCCCAACTGCTCAGACACTAAAAACTTACTTCAGTTGGCCATATTTGGTACCAAACAGAGAGTAGTAAAAAACAGAGAGAAGAGCTACATACATTACAATTCAGGGGGTAGATCTCGCGCAGAATGCAGCCAAGTGTGTCCTCCAAAAAACCCCATGTCTAGACTGAACCTCCGTCTCATTTTTTTGTCATTGTCCCCCTTACAGCGAATTTGAATGATGTGTTCTGAATAAATTATGCTGAACAAAGAATGTCAGATGTCGCTATGAGTGAACTGGAGTCTGAGAGTTATTCCCTCTGCCTAAATGGTCATAACTCAACATTTTGAAGTTCTGTTGATGATATTTTTTTTCTATTAGAATTGTATATTGTGACTGAAGGGGAGGCGTAGCTGCACATTTATATGTTTGTATGAAGAGCTAAATTTGTGGGAGTTGAGAACAGTTTAAAAACTTGGCCAGAAAACCACAAAACATAGAGATGGTCAGGGCCGGCTCTAGCCCTTTAGGTGCCCTATAGGCAAAACCCTAATCCTAGCCCCGTAAACCGCAACACACATCAGATATCACAATGGTTTTAAGACAAAAATTAAGATTTTTATTTTCATAAATAACTGTTTTTATTAAAATATAATTAAACAGTTTGTCTCTCATGTTGTTGGCTTAAAAGTGTTTAGTCAGTTTCACTACGAGAGTTACAGGGGTTCATTTGTTACCTCAATGCAGACAATGAGGAAGGATGCCCACCGGCATTTTTTTTTTTTTTTTAGAAGGCAACCAGCACCTTCCCAGGAAGTGGCGCCCTAGGCAATCGCCTATATGGCCTATTCCTTAAGCCGGCCCTGGAGATGTTGGTGCCATTAGAGACATTAACGACTGACTTAAGTTTCTGTGTGATTAAGTCTCATTATTATCAAGTAGCAATTATCAAAGAGTCATTTGTATTAGGCACCTGAATGGAGGGAGGAATGTGCTGAAAAAACTGACGAAAGGGAAGACTGTCAAGAAAAGTATGAGCAATATGAGGCATAGTAATAGTATGACTCTCTCAGCACGCACTAAAAATGGATTCCAGTGTGCTGCTGAGTCTGCCCCTGAAATTAGCTCTAGCTGCAGGTAACCCCTGCCACTGTGAGTCATTCTCTGCTCAGTGTGATTTACCAGACTAAAGAGTACTGATGGATGGAAGCAACGATGGGTACATGTATAAATGATGGTGGTCTCTGTCAGTGGTCAACGACCATTTTTTGGCCCCAAAAACGCAAGTGCACGGCTATAGCTAAAACCTCTGTTACCTTCGACGCTAAATGATGATTTTGATTTTTCCCCTTTAGAAACATGACTTCACTTGACTAATTATTAAAATAATCCCCAGAGGCTGCAGGTATTCATTATACTACAAGAACAGGACATTCATCACAAAGATTTAAAAGTTGATAATAAATTTATGTTGGAATTGTATTTTTTAAGATGCTATCAGTCATCATGTCACACTCCCCGAAATCATATCTGCATTGTTCTACATTCCACTGCTTCAACTTTTTACAACTTTTTGTAAGTCAAAGTAGTATAATTGGCTAAACTGTAACGGATGGGGTTGAGGTCAGGGCTCTGTGCAGGCCAGTCAAGTTCAAGTTTAATCGAATGTTATCCGCCAAAAATTAAATAACCAACATGTTCTCATCCCAACTCGTCACATATCCATTGGCTTCACTTTCTAATGCACTAGGGAGCCCAGTCTGTCAATTCATGACGCTCCACTGTGGTCGCAATAAACACGTGGTTAACACTGTGAATTCAAAACACAAACATTCGGTTAGGTTTAAGAAAAGACATCATGGTCTGGTTTAAAATGACTATGTTTGTAAAGTGAAAATGAAACTTAACGTTGTGAAAACAAAGAAAAACAACACAGTCAGTGGTTATCAGCCTCATAGAGATGGGTTAGAAGGGGCCTGCTACACCTGCTAGTTCAGAAGGCTTTTATCCTCTAGTCATATGGTTGATCACAAATACACAACCTCTAGTGGCTGTAGTAATTGTCACGGAAGCTACGCTCATGGAGCTAAGCAGGAAGTCAGGTGATGGATAGATAGATAGATAGATAGATAGATAGGTTTATGTGAGCAAAAGTAGTAAAAGCAAAGAGAAAATATTGAAGACACATGGCATGCTTTTTTAGAGCCTTTACTCAGAGCAAAGCTCAGATATCCATGGCTATCAATTCGCTGAAAAGTGTGCACCCACACATAAACACACCTCTTTTTGATGCTATGCTCCCACATGCACTTTTGTATAGAATCACTCCTGATTTCTGCCCCCTTTTTTCCCCCTCTTTTTTCCACATCACCTTTGTGTGCTCGGCTTTGTGAATATTTCTCCTCTGAACCTCTCAGTAAATTTTGACAGGGGGCCTTTTCCTATCTGAACTGATTCCAAAAGAGGGAAATGTAAAGCACTGCATCCATTATTGAACAACATCACAACCTGGGAAGCCTCCACGAGACATTTACATTTTATGGCCTCTTGTCAGTCCTTTTGGTAAGCAGTCAAACCCGAGGCTTTTGGATTCTGAGGGATCAAATTGACAAGTGCTTGCGGCGCGTATTGTTATGCAAGCAAATGTTTGCGTTTAGCATCATTTCTTTAACGTATTAAAATGGGAGAAATTTGATTTTAACTGGCCTTCTTGAACCTCCCCTACAGCTTTGCCTGGGGTTAGACGTCATTTATACAAGAGGTTCAGGCAGGTCATGAAAAATGCTATTTGATACCAACTTTATCTCGCACTGTTTCTGCTATATGTGGTAGGAGGACGTTACAGCGCATACTGTATGTGTTCTTGCACCCAGTGGCTCCCTCTGCATCAATCCTCTAAAGTCTATGATAGGGGATGGTTTAATGATAAATGACAAGGACACACATGGCTCGGAGGAAGGTGTGGTATAATTTCAATCATTTTAATAAGTGCTACGGCGGCTCGTGAAACTGCCATCCAGTATGTTGCGGTCTTATTGGGCCTGCAGTGATCTAAGCGGTCAGTAACCTATTAGGATGCTTAGTGGGAAAAAAAACAGTCGCCTATTGTTGCTGAAGAAATATTCTGTGACAGCAACATTGTGTTTGCATCCCATTTTAATTTGTACGTCTCCTCCTTTAGAAGATTAATTGAAAATAGAATCACCACAATGCTTTCAAGGTTAATACAACACATGTTCAATTAAGTGTTGGGAAAATACACAGCTGTACTGTATTTCACAAGGCTTCGCTGGCAGAAGCCATACTATTCTCCATGCTTCCTAATGATAAGCTTCCTCTCCCCCAGTTATTTGTAATTAAGTTTCTTCAGCATTTAGTTAGAAAGATGTCAAAGAGGAGAACGGCGGAGGAGGGGAGGAAGGGTGGATCTAGTGAGCTGGGGGCTGAAGCTGCCCTATTCCTGAATAAATGTAGAGGGTGAACAGGCTTAGTGAATTTCAAAGTCACCCAGGCGGCTTAATAGCTTTCCTAAATGACTCAGCACATTATTTCCCCTTGTACAGTAGTCCATTACACGGTGCGTTACCATACCCATACAGGGTTCGGACTCCCTCCTTCCTGTCCTTCTGGCTCAGGCCTGGCATGTGTTCAACAAACCACTTGAGCCTGAATGCAAAATTAAGTCCCTTGGCTATAACTTTAAGGACAGTTCAGTCTTTTTAGTGCTTACCCAGGAGCCCGGAGCCCGTCGGTGACAACCCCCGTAACCCTTCGCATCGCGAGCTCCGATGGCAAGGGTGATAGCTAAAAGTATATTGCGTTGGCCACGGGCACGGATGTGGATGGAATGAGACAGAAAGAGGGAGATAAATAGAGGAGGAGGGAGCAAGAGAGAGCAATTAGTGGTGCTCCACAGCATAATCCCTAGGAGACAAGGCCCATCAATCATGTTACTAATCCTTTGTTTCTCAATAAAGATAACCATGCTGCAGGGAGTTAACATTTTCTTAATAAGTCATCCTGCTATAGTACACCTGAAATGCCAGATTGGCCCAGAATTATCCTTATCCTTAATGTATGACATTGAGTTGATAAGAGGGCACAGAGACCTATTGAACGAGTGTGTTATTCCTGTTGTTTTGATTATAGTAGAGCTAGCGGAGGTTATGGAAGGAGGAAGAGGGTTGTCTGGTCAAAGTCCTTCAAATTAAAGGTTAAAGCAGCTTTTTTGTGGGTTTTCTGATCTGGCACCCTCATCGGCAGGACTGCAAGTGCCTTCATTTCGCATTACTATTACAAAAATCATATCGGCTATATGACCGTTTTCTGATCTGCCACATCTATGGTTGAGGTTTGATTTACATTTAAGCTATCAAAGGTATATTGGTTGAGGGTAGGGAAAGACTACTGCATGCTAACATGAATAGATGCTAAAATGTACCCACCTAATGTGTGCAAAACTCTCGGGAGATGGTTAACGTTAGGCTTTGACCTCGAATGGTTAATGTTAGGAGGAGAGGTTGTCGGGCTAGATGTAACCCTCGATTTGCAAAACTCTCACGAGATGAATAAGGTTAGGCATTGACCGGCATTGACCTCGAGTGTGCACCATTTTAGTTTTGTGTGTTAGCATGCTAACATTTGCTAATTGGTACAAAATACAAAGTAAGGCTGAGGCTGATGGGAATGTCATTCTTTTTGCATTCCTTTAATCAGAAAGTTCATGATACTAGATGGAATGGAGACTTGAATGTGTGTACCAAATTGCATGGCAATCCATCCAATGGTAGTTGAGACATTTCACTAAAAACACAAAGGTGTAGCTCACGGTGACACTAGAGGAAAATTGGATAATCGCCAAAGTCAGTAGCCTAAATCATCTGGGAAACATGAATGTAATGTATGTATGTGTATGTAATGCAATGTATCCAATAATTGTTGACATATATCAGTCTGGAACAAAGCATTGGGCCGACCAATTGACAAATCGACATTGCCATCCGTAATGCCACACTGTTTAGTAACATATAGGGTGTGATTGTGGTCATGCTTAAAGGCAACGGGAATTTAAAGATGGAGGGAGGCCAATGGTGACCAGTGACCGGTGGGCTCCTGTGTCAAAGTCACACACTTTATCTGCTCTGAAGAACCCATTAAGCCTCTACTTAAAGCTGGTTATGGCGGTTGTCGGCAGTGAACAATTGTATGAATGGTGTAATGTGGAATGAAAGTCTGTATGCTCAGCAACCTTTTTCCAAGATAAGCCATCAAAATGCATTGCAAACTCTCCCCGGATGAAGGTAAAACATTATTAACTGTATTCAAGTATTTAATCAAATAAGTTTAGGTTAGATTGAAGATCTAATCGCAAGCTGTACCTTTAAGGCATATGCTCTGGTATTATACAGTGAAAAGAGTTAGCTCAAATATTCATTATGACAGCCCAAAGGCACTGCTTCGAGAACCAACCATCCTTCCGAGGAGCATAAAGGGAATGCCAGGAGGCAAATAGCATATCGTGTGGTTCCTCGACTTCCTGCTAATCTTGCATGTTTTTCTGTTGAAATAACATTTTCTTGAGAAGTCCGCAAAGGCGACCTTTGCAAAATCAAGTCAGCTCTAAATTGAATGAATTCACCGGTGACCTTGGAGGCATCTCTTTGTCCGATTCACTGTGCTTCCCACTATATGATACCTCGTGCACAGGCTAGACCTATCCATCATGTTCTCTTGTTCACCTTTGTCTCAGACACAA
>CAKALG010016989.1:0-19204 GCA_916700815.1 Helicolenus hilgendorfi | reverse complement strand
ATTATTTAATTTTATAATTTTATATTTACAAAGGCTCTAGGCTTTTAGATTTCACAGATTTTCTACAAATAATAGACTTTTTTTAAAATGATGTTTAACCTGATTTTCACCCAGATTTTGGACACTGTTCTAACCACAAAAAGACACCACAGACCATTGGTCCAAAACATAGACTGTGTATAAGAAGAGGACGTAGGCACTGCGACGTCCCCCATTGGTTTGTGAATTGCCTTTTTGAAACCACGAGTTTGGCATTTTTGCCATCACCATCTTGTTTTTTGTTTCAACCAGAAGTGACAGGAGAGGGTGGAGCTAAGTACAACCCAACGCTGAATAAGACCAAAATGTTACAATTAACTTTCACAAACTGAAAACACACTGTGAAAGGGTTAAAGTTATAAGATGAAAACACGGACAACTCCCAGACCGGACAATGCTTTTACAAGGTAGCCAAGCCTTAAAGCATCCCCTGCTTTATGATCTATTTGACTCTAAATGACGATAATTTACTAAATGAACATCATGCTGTATTGAAGAAGACTTTAAACTAGCGACTGAGACCATAAACTCATAGTTACAATGTTTACTGAGGTAATAAATCAAGTGAGAAGTAGGGTCATTTTCTCATAGACTTCTATACAATCTGACTTCTTTTTGCAACCAGAGGAGTCGCCCCCTGCTGGCTATTAGAAAGAATGCAAGTTTAAGGCACTTCAGCATTGGCTTCACTTTTCAGACACGCAGTTTGCCCTCAAGTTCAAACATTTAAAATGTTTACCAATGTTTATTTTTCTTGACAAGTGACCTTTGTGGACATGTGAATTATGACAGCTAAAAAAAACATTGCAATGTTATGCTAGTGCAAAACTGCTAAGAGAGGAGGTCGGATGTTTGCAATGTGTCTGACTCTGACTTTTTTTTTTCATCCCATTAACATCCCATCCTACCAACAATCAACGTAAATGTCTGGAGACTGGTGTTTTCATCCCATTTCCTATCAGCAGTCAACTTTATCTTAGTTTAAGTTGACTAAACTTAACCAACGATAGAGTCAACTGTTTCCAACAGGTCAGAAAACGATTATGAAAGAGTTATTTTGGAAGGCAATAACAAATTACCTTTCAATTGTTGATAAAAAAAAAAAAAAAAGTCTATTTATTAGCTTTTCTGGAGCTTTCAATCATTTCCCATGATGGTCATCAGTAGATGGAGTTTACCTATTTGTCAGGGAATTGTAGATGTAGTTCTTATTGAGCACTTCAAGGACTTCTGTTATTAGCTAATAAATGGATCTTCAGGTGAGACTATTTTGGTGTTTTGTTTATCTTAGTTTCCAGTAAAATAAATTCTCTTGTGGCAGTTCTTGCCTTCAGATGCTATTTCTAATCTAATCTGATTTTCATCCAGGCTTTGATTTATTGGTTTTTCTTAATTAAAAATAGAATACAATCAATTCCTTGAAGATAAATCCAGAAATGGAATAAACCTAACGTAGCCCTTCAACCAGCCTAACAGAAACAACGGTCACACGTATATTTATAGTGCACCACACCACACCTCTATACATTTAATCAGCCTGCAGATTCATCATATCAGCCCCAATCTGCTGCAGGAAGCGTCCGCTGACAGATCCGAGGTGACATTGGTGGTGACGGGACATTTAGCATGAAGCTGTACAGGAGGTTGAATAGGACTGTCTAATGTAGTCCATCAATCTGACAACAAACCTCAGAGCCATTTACTAAAAACAAGCTTGCCAGCAGCTACGTGCACTCACACACAATGTCATGTCATACCACATGACAATGTATTTGTTAAGCTGCTCTATCGAGTCAGCACTGTGCTGCTGATTCTTGTGATTTGAGATTTTGACTGCTATTAACTTTGAGGGTTTTTATAAAATGCATTGTGGCTCAAGATAAGAATATCGTTGAGCACGATGTTTGTCAAATTGTGTGAATGTAGATCACTTAAACGGGCATTGACTGAATCCATTTGAAGCTATCACAGGCAAACAGCCACAGTGTTGGATTTAAAAACCAGCTGACAAAAGCAGCTCCGCCAAATCAAATGAAGTAAGCCGCTTCGGTTCAAATGCTGAAAATTGGCCTGACTGGGAGAAGATACTGTTAATTGTTTGGAAAAACAATCAAAACTAAGTACTGTTGTGACGTGTTTACTGGAGGTTGAAATTGCCTGAAATAAATGACGAATGTTTGAAAACTTGAACCACTCGAAAAAAAAAATCAGATTAAATCAGTGTGTCTTTTTGAATATAGTAGACATAGAAAAAAACGACTATGTACACTACAATGTTGCATTATATAAATTATATTATTCTATATACTGTATGCTTGCTCCGATGCTTAATTGGAGCTCTAACATGCATATATTAAAGGTCCCATATTGTAAAAAGTGAAATTCTTATGTCTTTTATATTATAAAGCAATATAAATATAAATACTGTGAAAGCATTGAAACGCTCAATCCATGGAGAAATACACACAGCCCGTATTCAGAAACTGTGCACTTCGAACAAGCTGTTAGGATTTCTGTGATTTTGTGATGTCTACGAAATATAATCTACGAAATATATACCATTTCAACACAAACATTCTAAATGCGTCCCAGTTTATTTCTGGTTGCAGTGTACGCTAAGAAGGTATATTGCCAAGAAGTGGAAGTCAACTGATCATTCCATTGAAACATCAGCACCCAGCAGCAAAGCTACGCTTCCACCATTTTGGACTGAAAACTACCGGACGCCAGTAAAACGTCCGCCTCAAAGTGCCGTACAGAAGCAAAATAAAATGATTTCTATTCTATTGTCTTGAATAGGGATGCTCATTTTGAAAAATGTTCTTAACCAATAATCGACCCTCGTGAACCGATTATTAACCGTTAACCGACAAGATTTGTGCCTCGTACCAGCTGCAGGAGCACAACAGATATTCGTTGACGGGAATCCCCAGTTCAGCCGGAAATGCAGCCACTTTCCCAGTAAAAGTCTCCAACACGCATTTAGTTTAGTTTAGCAGGTTGTCAGCTGTGTGTCTGCCCAGCGTGTTGGTGGCATTAGAGCTGTGAACGTAGGTGTAGCAGTGTGTGTACAGTTTATTTGTCAGTAAATAAATGCTACGAAACTACAACTCCGCTCCGCTCAAGCGAGCCAGAGACCAGAGCCGACTTACTGTATCCGGCTGCGGTCTCTGGATCGCTTGAGCAAAGCGAAGTTGCCTCTTAAGGTGGGTTGTTAAGGTGGACCAGCTTTTCTTCTTAAAGTGACGAGCCGCTTTTAACCGCTTTAACCGATAGCGTGAATCGGTTAAAATTGTTTTGAGCATTAGAGCATGTAATCATGTTCTAGCAGAAACATAAAATACAAGTATGAACCTGGAAATGAGCACGATATGGGAACTTTAAATGAAATACCAAAATCAATACTTTCCATTTCTTTGTTGATTTAATCAATGTTTGAAGAAGTAGAGGTGACGAGAAGTAGAGTTCACAGGGGCAGCTAGTCAGAGGTTGGTGGAGTCATGTTGAGGCGAGTGTGCTCTGCTATTAAATGCAGTAATATCCCAGTAAACCCCGAGGCTGCCTGTTTTGTAAACATGACCAAAGGTTATTCCAGTACAGCAGAACCTCAGACTGTATTGACCAGTGTTGGGTAATAGCAGCAAGATACACAGAGCGATAATAGGCACTGCACACTGATTCATATTATCAATTCTGTAGAGCTCGCATGAACACACATACACACACCACACACACACACGCACAACCATTCAACCACACACACACCCATGTAGGTAGGAGAGCAGGCTCTCACATGTCCTGAGAAAAACACAGAAGCAGCCAGAAAATAGGTTAGTTCAAAGCAAATTTTCCCTCAAAGACTGTCTCTCTTCATCTGCTGTGGACTCTGTGATCTAGATTACCTTTTAAACACACAAACAGTAACACACACACAGTAACACACACACCACATCACTGCTGCCTAATTCAGCTGACTGGAGTATTGATCCCGAGTTTGTGATTAAAACAGGGACTGTTGTTGCCGCTCAAATGCAATCAACACACTAACCCACCGAGTGATCACTTACTCAGTACTCACACTAACACACACACACACACACACACATACACACACACACAGTGAGACAGCAAGAATAACCACAGTGCAGAAGAACATAATTAGCCAGCAGTGGACCTGGAATCTGATGAGGATACAGCCGGTAACCTTGGTCTGCTGTGTGTGAGTGTGTGTGTGTGTGTGTGTTTGTGTGTGTGCTTATCAACAAAGCATATGTCAACATGAATGTGTTGTCGTCTGTGATACGCTTTTATGCGTGTGTGTATATGATGCACATAAAAGAAAGTGCATATGTACGTAAATCTCTTAATGTGTGTGCGTGTGTGTGTCCTGACTCCCATAAAGCAGCGGAGTGATTGAAAGGTCTAAATGGCAAAGGTGCACTCAGGGGAATGGGGCTAATCTACATAATGGTGGAGCTATATTAACGGCATCCTGATGCACACACATATGCACACACACACCTAGGTGTCAATTGAACGGGAGCCTCTCTCATCCCCCACACAACGTGCTTTTTTCCTGCTGATGTGACTGAGCCGGTGAAAAGGGAGATAATGAAAACATCCGAGTTAAAAATGCTGCAAGAAAATATATAATCAGTATGGTTATTTGAAGTGTGCTACCTCCTCATTTAACTGTGTTGTTAAAATTATAATTTTTAAGAGCAGTTTTTAATGCAGGTTTAAATACATATTTGTTCATTGTATTCGTGATGGTACTCACTGATTACTGCCTGATTATTATAAAACAACCTTTCTGGTGACAGATTACTGCCACTCTGCAGATATAATTACATCCCATTACTTATTTTTCCTCTGCTAAAATCAAGCTAAGCAGCGTTCTCTAAAAGCAATCCTCCGTGACATGAAAATATTAGGCGTCTCTTTCACTCCATCCCAGCTTGAATGCATTGACTGACATCCTCTTCTGTGGAACAATAGTGATTCCTCGTCTTGAGGTGGCCGCTCCACAAATGTGCTCAGCTTGGTGAGAAATGTGCACTTGGGGAAATACTTCTGCTGTGTGAGGAACCGGAAAAGATAACGGAGAGGCAGTAAACGGCCGTGGTTGCAGAGGGAGTATAAGGTGTAGATTGTTCGGGTGGATCAGGAAGGTGCTGTGCTGGTCTTGCGGTGGATCCTAATTCATCCAACTAAAATCAATTCAATCAATTGGTCAATAGGCTGAAGATTTATCATCAACTATTTAGGTAATTGATTCAACTTCTTAGTCATTTATTGAGAAACTAGAATTACCGCCTTGCAGTTGTATGCCTCCACCAACTAGTCCATATAGCGTTTTTTTTAAGCGTCTTTTTTCTATTGTTCCCAATGAGGAGAGAGCGTACTGTATGCAGCCGCCTGGAGAAAAAGCGCTGCACCTTTCTTTTTCAGAGCACTCCAACTTTTTTGTGCAGCTGCTCCGAGCGCTTCTAGTTGAAAACCTCTGAACTTTTCAGAAAGGCACTGGTGTCATCACTCAGGATGAGTGGCTCCCCAGCACCCTGCCAGGGCTTTTCTGCCAGAAACAAAATGCTATATGGACACTAAGCCTTAGTCTTATGGTGATTTATTCATGCACACAAAGGAGATTGATTAAAATTTCTATTAACGGTATTATTCATAGGCTGATATTTATACCAGAATCGGCTATATATTAAGATTTATTGAGAGAAACCAAGTAATTCTATGTAAAATCAGACATTCAGCAACCCCGTATAGCCAGGATGTACTGATTCTTTGTTTCATACCCACAACTTTCTGCCACTAAGACGATAAGTGAGTTTGGCAGTCGAATCGGGCTCTTTAGACGGAATTGTTGAATACTGGACTACTCCGGGTCACTGTGGTTTTCTATTGTCTCACACAGTATGGAGATTTATTACGTGCCGTTTTCTGTTTATAATCTTTTTTCACACAGTGTGCACATATCCATTACACTCATTATTTACTTGTATTCAATTATTTCATGTTGCTTTCGCAATGTTTTATGTCCAGAACATGCAGTGCATTAATATTCTTTTCATCTTATATATACAAGAGCATTGAGCTGTTATTTAACCAGTCTATAAGTATATACTGTGTGTCTAGGTAGGCGTGGAGAAGAGAAAACCAAGGTTACTGGTGTGACTCCCGCTGGGGCCGCCAATGCTGAAAATCTATGCACTCACAGAACTGTAAAGTGCCTCGAATAAAAGTGTTCACCACATGGTGTATGACTAACAGCTTAGAGAAAAGAGTGTGTCTGAGAGTGTGAGTATAACTTCACCTTATTGTTACTCATAATTAATTTCCTTAAACAACACGAGCAGTAAAACAACAGCAGGAAAGCGACAATGACACACCCTACTTTGGAAAGTCACGCAGGCATACGCAATCACACACTTAACAGCGAGCTGCACTGTTTGTATTGATAACCTATTTCAACAGTGCAATGCATTTGTTAACCTGACTGTGCTCTGTAAGGCACGGCTCTTTGAAACAATGAATCTGGATGCAACAAGCATCAATAACACTGCCAACGGGATGTGGAAAAACACAGCCAGTGTGTACTGAACCAGGCAAGATAAAAACCCAAACATCACATATTTCACCTTGTAGTCAAACTGTATTTACAGCATGTGGACCACATCATGTGTTTAATGAACAAGATATGCTGCTATGAACATTTGTCTTCATGTGGAAGGACGCTGCAGTCTGGACCCCACTGCTGCAAATGTGCTCCAACTGCAAGACCCATTGGAAGGCTTTTATTCTTAAAGGGATAGTTCGGGTGTTTTGAAGTGGGGCTGTATGAGGTACTTATCCATAGTCAGTGTATTACTTGCTAGTAGTATTTCAAGTATTTCAATTCAATGTTAGGATTTATTGCAATTTTTGTTAACTTTTTTAACACTAGACCATGGGAAAAAGTTGAATCATACACTTCTAGGGACTTTTACTTTAGAAAATATCTAAATTAATACCGTAGAAATAATTGATATTCAGCATGTATGTAATCAGAAATGTCCTTAAGTCAAATACTGTATATCAGTTATTGTCAGGAATTCTTTCTAATTTGTAATGTAATGTTTTCTTATTATTATTATTTCTGGTGACTATAATACAATCTTATGTTCATACAGTATTTTGTATATACAGTTCCCTTCGTTAACATCTTATTTTGAAAACCAGATGTAGTTGCACGTGTATACTTCCGCTAACTTTCCGTCAGCGCCGTTCTCTTTAAACAGCCGTGGTCAGCTCCATCTGGGCCGTTTGAATGCATTTAACATAAATGTCAGTATATGGATGCTCGACAGTTGTAGCGTCTGATGATTTGAGATGAGAGTGATGGCTGGCTTGACCGCACATTACCGCAATACGATAACGTTTCCTGTTAGCATGCAGCTTTGGCCATGATGTAGCCTTTACTGTATGTGTAGTGTTTAGGTGTATAAGTTTCACTTTCAGTTCAGTTCCCCATCGGTAAGGGTTGTCTGACGGCAAGGTAAAGCGCTGAAAATATTCGAAATATAGCATACACTGAAACGAATATTGATTTTTTTTAGGTGGGCCTTTCTTTTAGGTGGCTAAACTACGTTTTGCCGCCGGCCCCGTCCACAGCAGTACATTACTTTGGTTCTGTGCCGTAAGTCCTGTCTGCTTCTCCAAACCGGGGGAGTGTCGACCGTCATCTACTGTAGGCAATACACTGACTATGGATAAGTACCTCATACAACCCCACTTCAAAACACCCAAACTATCCCGTTAAGTGCAGGTATTCATTTTGTGTTTTCATCAGTTGATAATAATCTGAAAAGCATAAGTGATAAGTTTTGTAGGCAAAGCAAAGGTCTTAAGATGACTCATAACTTTTCAAGCACTGCAGAATGTGCTTCATTTACACATCAGGAAATTTCAAGGTAGGTGCGTAGGCTGGGCTCTTTTATGTAAAAAAACCCTTGGCCTCTTGTTCTCCACTGCTACAGCGTCTCAACATTGTGTCACAACATGCAGAATATCCGCACACCAAAGTATAATAAAAACCTTTCTGGCTTCTTTTCATCAGAAATCACAAAGCTGCTTCACGTCAACATTTCTGAGAAGCTGGTTGGTGGTTGCTATGCGAGTTAGGACGTTGGCAACCTGAACAGTTTATAAGCCAGTTTCCATACCAACACGCACTGTCTCCTAACTATAGTCCATCTCGGCAGCATTGAGAAGTGAGTAGAGGCGGAAGAGAGGATGAGAAAAATGAAAAAGAAGAGATTGTTCTATAGAAACCTATATATAGTCCACCGCTCCTGAGAAATCTCACCTGCTGCGCAAAACAATAGTATAACCCTGCTACTATATGTCTGTTAATGTTTTTGTGTGTTTGTGCGTGAGTGTGTGTGTGTGTGTGTGTGTGTGTGTAGGACAGGACACACTAACTGAAAATTACTGGTGAACTAACTGACCAGTAACTAAAAGTGTATTTTTCTGCATTTGTGTGGTTTACATGAATTGATGGTTCACTACTGATGAAATTGGATGCTATTCAGCAGATAGTCTGTCTGAAATCCAGCCTTTTTTCCTCCAGAGTACATTTACAGTACCTTTTAAAGTACTGAATGGGTTTGCTTTGTAAGTAAGTGCTTAAACACTCAAAGGGAAGGTTCAGCGTACATAATGTGGAGTGGTTTCGCGATGCTGCGAGGCTGTCAATTTGCTGTGCATGTGGAGTAATTATGATAAAACTAACGGGCAGATCTGGCAAAAGAGGACAAGCCAGTTTTATCTGGCCTTCCAGCAGCAAAACGGACACATGCTCTATTGGCTTTGTTCTACGATCAGTCTTTTATTACTTGAGTGACCGCTGTGTGTAACAACTGGTGGTGTGAACTTGGAGTGGGCTGACTCGGAAACTATTATTATCTCTAAAAACATCATAACTGATCCTTTGATCCTCATGAGGGTCACTGTCACTCACTGCTGATGCAGAGAGCTTCTGAATGGATTTAAAGCAACAACAACTCTGCACTGGTTTAAATCAGTGGGCAACCTCCAGGTCTGAAAAGTGAAGCCAATGCAGACGTGCCTTAAACTTGCATTCTTTCTAATAGCCAGCAGGGGGCGACTCCTCTGATTGCAGAAAGAAGTGATTGTATAGAAGTCTTTGAGAAAATGACCCTACTTCTCACTTGATTTATTACCTCAGTAAACATTGTAAACATGAGTTTATGGTCTCAATCGCTAGTTTCAAGTCTTCTTCAATACAGCATGATGTTCATTTAGTAAATTATTGTCCCTTTTAGAGTCAAATAAACCATAAAGCAGGGGATGCTTTAGGGCGTGGCTACCTTGTGATTGACAGGTCACTACCACGGCGTTGCCCGGTCGGGGAGTTGTTCGTGTTTTCTTCTTACAACTTTAACCCTTTCACAGTGTGTTTTCAGTTCATGAAAGTCAATTTAAACATTTTGGTTGCCTGAAAATGTCAGCTTAGCTCCACCCCCTCTTGTGTCATTTATGGTTGCAAAAAAAAAACAAGATGGCGACGGACAAAATGCAGAACTCGAGGCTTCAAAACAGCAGTCCGTAAACCAATGGGTGACGTCACCTTGACTACGTCCAAGTCTTATATACAGTTTATGGTTTAAACTTAGTGAGAAAAACGGTTATATCATCATGCTGATCACTCTGTCATTAAATACTTAAGACCCATGCAATTAATGTCAATTGATAACCTCTGCAGTTATTAATGTCTCATTTTCCTAGCTAAAGCCAGATTACAGGACCATCTCACCGTATTCAGTCTGTCATTAGTTTCATGATGGGTTCACTGATTCCCTGTGAATGATGTCATGTGTATAATTCTCTTTATACTGTAAAGAAAGATATGGTTTGGGACACACGGTTACATTTGATCTATAAGAATCTAGAAACATTCCTGGCTTGTGCCGTCTGCCTTCAAACTGCAACAACCTGATAGTCAAAACACCTGATGCTGTAAATGGGAACAGCTGGCAAATATGTGTTTTAGAGGTTAGCTACAAGATAATGCTCACTAATGTTACAAAGGCTGTCGGCATTTATTTGATTCTGTCTCATAGGTTGGTTATGAGTGCAGTCTGTTTGTGTTTATATTACCACTTTCTAATGGAGCACCATCTATAAAGGGTTTATACGTTGTAACAAATGACTTTACGTATGATTAATAAATCAATTAATTCTTTATAGATCAGTTAGAAGCCTTATACACTAATTTGGGGAAGTACAGGAAGTAAACAAGTCGCTATTACTGCGGTGGCAGCTCCCTACAATACACACACGTTTGAATGCAAGCTGTCCTAAGAGGTAAATCATTTTCTTCTTTTACCTTTACTTTAACGAGTTCGGGAAGAATCTGAGCAGTTCTCAGCTTCCTTCCTTCCTTCGTCAGCTGAGTTAACACTGCTTACCTAGCGTAGCTAACGTTAGTGGGCTGAGACACTGTCTAAAGGATGCGGGGGTCCCATAGAATGAATTAACTCAATGAACTAACTGTGGCGTTATTGTGAAATGTAACATTAGTTGCTCCAACTACGGCAACCTAATGACAAAGTAAACATCATTTGGTCGGCATCACAAACAGAACACGTATAAAGTGTCTGCTAACTGTGTTAACTGAGGACTCTCAGCTTAATGCGTCGTGGTTGTTCGTATTGACGGCAGCTGTGTCCTCGTGAAAGCCTTCAATATTACTTTAATTAATTTTAAATACATACTCATCTGTGTTTATTATCTACGGGAGCCATTTACGCATGTTACCACGAGCAACCATGGACACATTGGGCTGAAAGTCACCAGTTAATACTGTTAGCAGGGAGTAGTCACTACTACTTTCCACGCAGTAATGGGGGCAGCGCTAGATGACAGAACACACAAAGCTGTCACCGGGTTCGTCTATAGAACCGGGTCTCGATCCCCATCCTTAGTCAAAAGGATCTTTCACAACCTGGCAACCCAAAACGTGTTCATATTAATGGCTTAAAGCTGGTCTATAAAGCATTAGTAAATTATTCACTT
Source organism: Helicolenus hilgendorfi (assembly GCA_916700815.1). NCBI lineage: Eukaryota > Metazoa > Chordata > Actinopteri > Perciformes > Sebastidae > Helicolenus > Helicolenus hilgendorfi. The sequence continues at coordinate 8,077 of CAKALG010016989.1, read as the reverse complement.
GCCCTAATAATGCCATAAAGTTACAGCTTTACAACACTTCACAAAGAATGTCTCACTGAATATTTGCAAGGTACTGATCTGTCTGCAGTTATTTGGAGACGCTGCTCAACCTGCACAGTATGGAGGACAGAGTTTGTGTCTTCTAGTATGCATGTGCATGCCTATGACAAAAATAAAGGTATTAAAACATGTGCATGTGTTTGTAAAGGAGAGCTCCTCTCCTGTCGTAGTTAACTGCTTCCTTCCTGATGGGCTTCTCAACAATGTTCAGGCACACACGCAGGCGCATGAACTCACACACACGTTTCCTTCCTTTAGTATAGGTTATTCATGTCAGAGGTGAGTGAGAAACAGTGGGAAGTTTGAGGAGTTGGTGATTAAAATCCAGAGGATGAGGAAGTGAAAAAGAGATAGTGAGATGAAGAAGGAGACGGAGAGATGGAAGGAAGTCAGCAAACCTGCTAATGGGAAGTTAAAGGTGGAGGGGGAGGAACCTGACCCTGTCAATCATCGTCAGTGTAGCCTCTGGTAAACTTGGCATCAGCTAAAAAGCTTAAGAGCTGTCACAGCTGACACACAGTAGTTGTTACAGGAACACATGCACACTACAGAGAGTAAACACACAGGTCAAATGGAAAGTGAGTGAGTGCTGCGGAAAATCTCCAGCAGTGAGAAAGGTAGAAACAGGGAGCAAGGTTAAAAGATGGAGTGACAGAAAACAAAGAGAGAGAGCAGCCTGCAGAGCGAGAGAGCAGGAGTAAAACATGGAGGGAAAACACTGCGGCAACAACAGCAGCTGTAGAAAGAAACCAAAGAATAATAGATGGAGAGAAGTCATGCAGGGGCAGTGGAAAAAAAGCAGAGAGACGAAGGAACACTGCAGCAAACCAACAAAACGCCCTTCCACCCTCTTGCTCTCTACTTTCTTTCTTTATTCTACTTTCTTTCCACAAAACTACCCAACAACTAATGAGGTGTGGGCGACAGAGCCCAACAGTGCCACCCCGCGCTGTGCAGTCTAATGTGTGTTTGGGAATGCAAACGTAACGGGATATTTGTGTAGAAATGTTTACACGTGTTTGCATATGCGTGCCCTTGTAGTAACCAGATAGATCAGACGGAGAATGTCTAGCTATATTATTACCTCTGTGCTCTCTTTATCTCTTCTTTTCTCTAATCTAATTGGCTCCTCAGTTCGACCAATCAGTCTGCGAGTCGGCGTTGAGCAGGCTGAATAGATGCTACAAGTGGTAATGAAGACGACAGCGTGTGTGTGTTTGCGTGAGCGTGAAATAACCACGCTGACTCCGATTTGTTGCTATGGCACCCCATCTTCCTGAGGTGCGAAAATCACAGAACAATTTATACCCCCAATTTCCTCTCTATAATGAAGCAGTAAATGCACTGACCCTGGTGCGTGCGCACACACACACACACACACACGCACACACATTTGCAGCAGCTTTATCCTCTCAAAGAGCAACCTCGACCCTTTGGTAGAGGTGATGGATCAGAACTAACCTCAGGGACTAAATGGAGTTATAAAAGAGAATAACCATATTTTCAGAACATTACTCAGTTATAGACATATTACACTTCAGCTTATCTGGAATTAACTCCAACAAACATTCTTCATTACCAACAAAGTCAGTTTTAGACTTTTTGTTAGAGAGCAGAAGTCTGTATTTAGCTAAAGGAGAAAATTATTCACGTCCATATAACTGAAAGTAAGAGCAAGTAAGACTGCAGAAATATCAGATGGGAATTCTCTCTACATGTAAAATAATGATGCAAGGTGTTTTACAACACAGAGATAGAGGGGAGTGAAGACAAACACCAGGATGTAGTTAAAGTGTTTAATCCAACCTTGAAAAGGTTTATGGCACCTCGAGATAAAACGGGAGATCTTTGGCAAGCCGTCGTAGTGTTTGTAGTGTTAGTAGTGTTAGTAGTGTTAGTAGACGGTCTGGAGCTTTAGATCATATCGCATGAACTTCCCCGGCTCACAGAATTTGCCCAGTTTCCATGGAATTGTAAATGTTCAAATCTTGCCTATGTTGCCTACAGAAATGGTTTAAAGGCAGTACAGGGTTTGACATTAATGTCACAATTAAGGAAGGCTGCGTTAAGTTGCGTTAAATTGCTTTTTCTGTATTATTTTTATACGTTTACGTTTGGGCCACCAAATTTAGGGGCTTGGTGGCCCATTGGGCAAGTCTTTAATAAATATTATATATTAGCATGATTAATATTAAAAGGTACTATTTGTAACTTTCAGAAATGCTTGTTAACAGCGACACCTGTGGCCTTGAAGTCAACGAAAGTCAGCATCGGGTTAGCGCTTGCTTGCTCTAAATAGACATGAACGAGCGTCGCTCAAAACAGTGAGGCGACACACGTCAGCTAAAACCACAATATCACTCTATATTTCACCTGCTTGGCAGTAATGTTAGCTGACCAGACGAAGGTCTCTCCATGAATCACTGCTGATCCTACTGCCGGTAAATAGACGATAACGTAACTCGCCGAGGAGCCCCGTCACTTCACAAGACACGGAAAACCTCTGTTGGTCTGGAGGAGCTGCAGCAGTTATTTCTGCACAAACGTCCACTGTACATTCACTAGATATTCTCAGAGCTACGAAGTCTTCTGCAGTGTGGAGTAAGCGTGCGTTCACAGTCCCTTTAAAATAATAGCTTCTACCCCTGCAGTAAAACTCTGAATTACAGTTATTTACAACAAGTTTTCACTCAACTGGTTAATTGTTTTGTCTATAAAATGTCTACTACAAGACAAGACAAATAAAAATGCAATTTTGGGGCAAGTCATAGTCAAGTCAGCACACTGACACACTGACAGCTGTTGTTGCCTGTTGGGCTTGAGTTTGCCATGTTATGATTTGAACATATTGTTTTATGCTAAATACATGCCCCAAACCTGTGAGGGTTTCTGGACAATATTTGTCATTGTTTTGTGATATGAATTGATTTCCAGTAATAAATATATACATACATTTGCTTACAGCAAGCATATTTGTCCACTCCCATAAGAGTATTAAATACTTGACAAATCTCCTTTTAAGGTGCATTTTAAACAAATAAAACGTGCAATTAATTGCAATTAACTATGGCCAATCATGTAATTAATCACGATTAATATTTGAATCGATTGACAGCCCCACATGAAATACAAACTACATGTAATCTTAGCATTTTTACAACTATGATCAGAAAACATTTAGTATTTTCACTTGATAATTGACTTACCAGACCACTTGATTTAGAGCCGAGTAGATTAATTATTAATTATTATTGGCAGATTAATTAATAATGAATAGTTGTTATTTGCAGCTTTAATTTAATCATCAGAATTATGATGGTTTTAATCCTCTGTTGCTTATATAACTATTTGTTCCAGCCCAGGTGGTCTTGCTCTACAGCTGAAAACTCCACTGTTGGATGAGACCGAGTGGACACACACACAGAGGAGAGTAATGACAGAAAAATGTAAGCAGTCGGAGGAAACACGGCCGTTTCATTAGTTTGAGCACGACAGAAATGGAGCAAGTCCTTTGAAGCTGTGACGCAGACGGACAGTCAACAGGTCAACACAAAAGACACACCATCTGGGTCTGAATACACACTAACAATTAGGGGCGCGCCAACACACACTACCTCAACATGTCATGAACATACGTGACCGATGCAGAAACACGCCCTCAACACACATCCACATCCTGCGCTTAAATAAACAGACCTTAGTCACACATGTTTGACCTTGCTCATCTCTGGCCTCTTCCTTCCTCTTCCCTCACATTTTCTCACTTTCCCCTCTTCCTTCCTTCCTTTTTTCCTTCACTCATTTGTCTTTTTCTCTCTTCTGAAATCCTCTCTTCCTCGCTTCAATTCCAGGTTTTTTCTGTGTTGTCGTTGCAGGTTTGTAATGTCAAACTAATTCGTGCTGCTGTCAGAGTGCCCCCAAGTGTACAAATACCTAAACTACACTCATCATGCAGATTGGCTTGACCTCCTACTGCAAATCAAATCTGTTGCACATCCGATTTAAAACATTCTGGAGGCGTCTGAGCTGCATTTAAATTCAACGTATGACTGGACTTTATTTTTATCCTTTTAGAGTTTGACTTTTTCTCTTTCCTTTTTTTCCTTTTATCTCTTGCATCTTATATGCAAGAAAATAAATGACTGTACTCTGCATTTGCTCAAGAGAATATGAAGCAGCGAATCTGTAACCTTGAGTGGTTGTCATTAAAGAAAATCCCCACTGCACCTGAACACACCGTGCATTAGCGCTCTCATTCTCATTTGGTTTACTGTCAAGTACGACCGCCCCGTTCTCTTCGCTTTATGAAGACTGACGACCACATTGGAAACCAATTTTTGAATTTTCTTGACAATTTCTCCCAGGGGTGCAGTAATCATACAGCAGCCGCTGCAGAGGCGGAAATGAAGAGCAACTTCTGCGCTGACTTCATCTGAATGCCCCCGCATCAATTACAACCTCAGTCCACCTCCCAAAAACAAAGTCGTACAAGTGCTCCCTCTCTCTTCTACATACACACTTACAGTACACATCTCTATAAAGAATACTAATGAGCTTATTGTTTCCATTTCAAAGGGAAGAGCCATGCCTAAAGAGGGTACAAATTAAACGCCATGCCTGTCCCCAAAAAACAAAACAAGAAAGCAGGGAAGTCTAATCCATCGAGAGGCTACCAGTGCCAAGTAGGCCAGATTTACAGTACAGTATGTTGGCACTCACACTGTGAATGCATGTGCTGACTTTCTTTCTTTCTAATCTCATCATCTCTCTGTTCACGTTACAGTCTCTTCATCTTAGTGGCATTTTCTCTCGAGTGAATCTGATTGACTATGACATAAGTACCAAGATCTTGGGTGTGTATGTGAATGAGCGCATGCATTTGAGCTCATACTATGTGTGCTTATGCGTGTATGTGTGTGCGTGCTACAAAGGATCTACAGTCTCTCAGCAGGAACTGTCTCCAGCAGGGGATCCTCAGTGGTATGATGGAGAAAAAAGCCATACATGTAATACATGTGTCGACGTGTCTCTGTGGTGGTGTGTGCTGCTGAGTTCGAGTTAGGGGTGGATAATCTTCTATGGCAGTATATGTAATTTCACACATTTACTCACAATAAATATATCTTGATATAAAATCATTAAAATCTAGGTCTGCCCCATCGTTTTGGTTAGAGTTGTTCCGATACCAATACCAGTATCGGAAGTGCGTCCCATACTGCCCAAAATTCAGTATCGGGTAACAGCGAGTACGCCAGTCTATGCACCGATTCGATACCATAATTTATTAACCCAGAACAAAATCAACATGTTTAACCGGAAATCAATTACTCTTCGTCGCTCCAAAACAGAAGCCTTCACTGTGCTGTCGCCCCGGATGTATCATGGTTGCATCTGGCAACTACTGTTTTAGAGCAGTGAAGAAGAACTGATTGCAGGTAGTTTGTCACATGATGATAGCAAACAACAACAGTGTGGTGCTAGTGGAGAGTGTAACGGTAATCAGAGCGAGGAAAATGTCAGCCATTAGACAATATTTCTCAGTGGAAAATCAACAAGTAAAACGGCTATATGTAGAGTGGGTAAGGCTTCCGTTTCGATGGGCGGCAGTACCCGAGTTAGGGCTGACCCGAATGCTCCGTAGCTTTGAAGCTTCGACCGTTGCCATGGTAGTTGACCTCCAAATCACTATTCGAATGCTTTGTTTTAAAAAAATCTATGTATATATAAGTATGTAATGTAAACGATGTATAAATCCCAAAATAGCCCATGAAATGTATTAGACCAGTGGTTGGTAACCACAGATATAAAAGAAATAGACCACCGGATAAACAGTGAGGCCAAATCTCCTTAATCTTTATCGCCTCATGGTACAGGTATATATCGTCATTTTGTCCACCACCAGTTTGAGTATTTCACCGGATTATAGTTCAGATGGTAGTCAATAGTGTGTACCAGATTACATTTTGAGAGTAACATTCTCAATCCTGCACATCACAGAGATTAAAGGATAAGGGAAGTGATTCTGCTCCATGATTAAAACACTTTATCTCATGATTACTGCAGCCAGGCCCTGCTCATAGCACTCAACGTTAAAGTACTGACAAAGTGTAATAGTGAGAGCGGATGCGTGTGTGTGTGTGTGTGCACCTCAGTTTGTGTGTGTGTAGCACTCTATCTGCCTGTCCAATCTTCTCAACACGGATGAGGAAATCAGAAATCGTTTTCTCTCCAATTTTCCTCACCTGTCATATCTCCCCCCTTTCTCCTCTCTGCTCCTCTCTCTCTCTCTCTCTTTCTGTCGTTCTCACCCTTACAGATGTAACTAAAGCCAATTCTATTTGCTGTTGTTAAAACGGTTTCCACTCAGATGCTTTTTCACCACTTGACCGGATCACTGGAAAATGATTTGTTTCTGCCTTTTGTGACCCTCGTCGATACTTCCCCTCGTCTCAGACCCAACACCTGTGTCCAGAGAGACACTTGCTCAATTACACACAGTCACAGATAAATGCACAAATACACACGAATACAAAGGCCAATATGCACTCACATACCAGTTCTGACCACATGGGAAGCACTGCCATTATCAGCCCAACGGACATACGGTGCCTTCAAATGAAACTCGTGACTTTGTGTTTACAACATGGGAAGTCGTGAACACGATATGCTTTGCGTTCAAGTGGTGAAGTCGTGAGAACACCGCTACTAAGCAACGGCAATATTAACACTTCTATCTGCATCTAGAAGCCACAGAGGCTAACAATTTAGTGGGTAACATAATGCAGGAAATGCAAAGGCATAGATGAGGTCGTTGGGAATATCAACATTTTCCTCAGACATATTATAAATTTACGGAAAAAAAACAATATACAACTAAAATTACAATATATTAGCTTATTATGCACCAACAAATTAACGGCTTCCGCCATTCCTGACAATGTCAACAAACACGTCACGACTCGTGAACTCTGAGCTTTAGAAACTTCCCATTTACGAGGTCGTGAATACCACAAGAGGAGGGCGTTCATATGGACTCATGAACACAGTAAACACAACCCCATTTGAAGGCACCAATATATAAAGACTGACAGGATGATTTAAAACAAACACGGACACACACATGCAAACACCTTCATCTTTATCAGTCAGTGATCAAGGTGAAAAAAAGCAGTGCTAGAAACCTGCTGTCGCCATGGTAACGTGGTCATAACAACCTCTCATCCCGGTAAAAGCAGACCTCATTCTCTCCTGAATCCTCCCTTTATCCCCCCATCCTCCCAACCTTTTCCGTCATCTCATTTGTCTTCCTCTTTCTCTTCTCTTCCATCCTCTTGATTTTTGCTCTCCGTCTTTTTCAATCCCATCCTTTCATTACTCTGCTTCTCTGCATTCTTGCCACAGCCCTACTCCCTCCCAACTTTCCCACTTAGCACCTTTCAGCCTGCCTTTCCCTTGTTACACTGTCTTTTCTTTTCCTTCGTCTACTGCTAAGTGCTTTCAAGCCTGAAACAATACTAGTAGAGATGGAGACACGTGTGACACAAAGACAGAACAAAAGACAGCTGGGAGGACTGAAATCGAAGGTGATGCAGAGAAACAATCTGGTGAGGACAGAGTCGTAAACGCAAAGGACGTTTTTAAAGCAAAATACAGATTTTTTTGTGCACCCAGTTTAAAATGTGCTTTCACAGCGAAACGTTTAAAGCCAGCCCTGCCAAAATCCAACACAATGCAGTGTGATACAACAACATGCAATACACTGTGATGCAATACTGAGTCCTATTTCACTGTAAGGCCTAATTCACACAAGGCAGCTGTGGTTTGTGCGGTTTGCCACAATAATTACATTTTTCTGCAGTCTGGAGGCGTATTCAGGTGTTTCAGTCGATAAGAAATTATTTGTAACACAGGTCAACATGTCACAGGAGTCACAGGATCTGTTTACAAATTGGCTGCGGATATTCTCCGGCCCAATTCACCAACAAAAGTGGCTCCGTGAGCCGCCGCAGCTCACTGA
>CAKALG010016988.1:0-14091 GCA_916700815.1 Helicolenus hilgendorfi | reverse complement strand
GGCTTGCTACATGGGCGCCCGCTCTACCGACCGAGCTAACCAGACGCCCATGATGTTTTTTAAGATTGCTGTAATTCTACCTACATCTATTCCCCATCATGGGTTCTCTTGAGTACAAACTTTATTCCTCTATTAATATATACAGAGATGGGAAAAAAGTCAGATGTCTTAGAGACCAAGCTCATAAGATTGGGGCCCTGTGCACATCAATGTGTGTGTGTGACTTCTGTGCTATACAGTATAAAGGGAAGCAACAGGATGAAGTAGACTGATTTGCTCTTTTCTCTCAGTTACATGATACCATCAGTTTTTCCCAATGAAGATGTCCTAACCTGCTCTGTGCGTCAGCGAACAGGCTGAATGACGTGTCGCTTGTCTGAAAAAAAAGCACATGCTCCACCTCCAACCTATTTCCATTGATCAAAATCAACGCTGTAATAGAGAGTGATATCGCTGGCCAAATTTATCTGGACGAGTTCGCTCGCTCACTGTATGTTAGAAAAAAGTGTTAGAAAGAATAATTGCTAAATTGAGTCAATTTTCTTCTTCCTCTTCTTCTTACTGTTACTGCTCACACACACATATCCTTTCCAACGTCATCTCTGTTACACAAGTCTTTCCTAACCATCTACCGACTGCATTTAAACTTGGGGAACTTTATAAACTAAACCTTAAAAATGATATATGATGCACACGTACATACTCGTAATACTCAGCATAACATACATAAAAAACAAAAAATGCATTCATAGCTCTAAGGTGTAATTTTTGGGGGGGGGAAAATCTATCTTTCATGATATTAAAGTGGTTAGTTGCTATTAATTAAGGTGGAGAATGATAGCATATGCAAATACATTTTAAAAGGGCAGTGATCTGGAGTTGTCTTTTTCTTTTTACTAAAAATATCAGTGTTGATCTGACCTTTTGAATAATCTTTCATCCATTATCTAACAATGAAAAACTCATTAAAGCTGTTGAGGCCCATTTAGTAGGGAGCTTAATAAGCTTGTCTGAAAGACCCAAAGCAGCCAATGCAAACCAAAAAGGACTACCCTCATTGCAGTGGATATTACATCACTTAGTGTCACATGAAACAAGGACATGTAAATTTGAAGACATTTGTACAGTAAGTGGGTAATCATTAATACGTCCCCATGCCAATACCATAATGTAAATGGACACTGACAAGTACTGATCTAGGGAGGTTATTTTGTTCAACTGGTGATTATTTTAGGAATTCTGCATTATACAAGATTTCATATTAGGCTCAGTCATTAAAGTGATAATCTCGAAGATTTTCCTTTGAATAAATGTCTGTTAAGTCACTATCTATTGCAGAAGAATGTCCCACAATGGTAATTGAGCCTATGGCCCACTGATGATGGTATTGCAATATTTATATATTTGCAGTATTACTAACTGGGTGTCTGTGGCAACATTCCCGGAAAAAATGCTTTTCGGCATTTTTTGACAGTGGATCAATTTCAAATATTGCACGGAGTAATGGAACAAGAAGTAGCACAGTGAGCTGTCCTTAGACTGTATACAAGAAGTGGACGTGGTCACCTTGGCGTCACCCAATGGTTTGTGGACTGCCGTTTTGAAGCCTTGAGTTTGGCATTTTGGCCCTCGCCATGTTGGTATTTTGCAACCAGAAATGACACGAGAGGGCGCAGCTAAGTATATCTGAACACTGAAAAATACATTTTTAGGAGACCAAAGAGGTTATAATTACCTTTCATGAAGTGAAAACACACTGTGAAAGGGTTAAAGTTCTACGATGGAAACACGGACAACTCCCAGACCGGACAACGTCGTGGTAGCGACCTGTCAATCACAAGGTAGCCACGCCCTAAAGCATTACCTGCTTTATGGTCTATTTAACTCTAAATGGGACCATAATTTACTAAATGAACATCATGCTGTATTGAAGAAGACTTGAAACTAGCGATTGAGACCATAAACTCATGTTTACAATGTTTACTGAGGTAATAAATCAAGTGAGAAGTAGGGTCATTTTCTCATAGACTTCTATACAATCGGACTTCTTTTTGCAACCAGAGGAGTCGCCCCCTGCTGGCTATTAGAAAGAATGCAAGTTTAAGGCACTTCTGCATTGGCCTCACTTCTCAGACACAGAGGTAGGCCACTGGAGCTGTTAGATGAAGAGCTTCACAGCAAGGTAACCAACTACTTTCACGGTTTGCAGACTGAGAAAAAGGCCAATTATTTCCTGACTTCTCTATTAAAACAACAAGAGTTTGTTTTGCTGCCCCTAGTATTCTGGGACCTGTAGTATATAACCGCATTTGCCGTTACCACTCGTAAACAGCGTGTCGCAAAATCCTTACGGATTAGCACTTAAACAAAGATGTGTCTTATCCCCTCTATTGAAGAGAGTGTATATTTACCTTAATTTCCCAAATCAAATTCAGTGTCAGGTACGGTCAGTGGCTGGAAATCTCCACGGAAGGTGAGAATATCAAAACAAAACATCAAAACAAAAAACCTGCTCCCAAATGAGCACTCTTGAGAGAAAGTTATTGCCGGCAGATTCTAAATCTTCTGTCTCTTTTTGCTTTACAACACCGATGCATCAAAGTTGTTGCATCAAAAGAACAAGGCCTCCCAGATTACTGAGGTGAGCCAGGGTCACACCCACCCACCAGAATTTTTATGAGCAAACTAAGATTCAGGCAGATCAACATGACTGTTAGCAAGCTAACAGAGGATTCCAGATGCTTGGCCAGACCTATAATTAGACAACCGTGGAGAGATGATGTAAAATTAATAACTGCATTTGTCCAGATTTTGCCCCAGCCATACATACGTATTTACATAAACATTTTGACATGTATAAACTAAAAATAACTAGAGGAAAGAGAAGAAAAGGGTCACGGTGGCATCCTACTGTACAGTATGTGCCCAGAACCAGTGCTGCATAGCTGGCTCACTTATCTTAAACAGAGTTGCACCAATACTACATAATTAATCCATCCACCCACTTAAAGCCTCCCCCTCAAACTGACAGAGAGAAAGAGTTCAAAAAGGAGTAAGACAGAATTACTAACATACCTCATGTATGAGTGAGAGCGATGCAAAGCAGCTTGACATCATTCTTTAACTGGAGTAACTACCTGTTTCAGGATCAGTTATCAACAAGGAAAAATAGCTTTGAAAACTATCAAAAGATCCATCAGCTCCAATTTCAATACACTATCCATGAAAGGCCTTTACGTCTTAAAAATACATACATATGCCTGTACATAAGTATGCACTCAGATAAAAGTCCACTGGTGGAATTTGCTGCACCTGCCATTTATCAAATGTTGTACATTTTAAATTACATCAATTACGTCTCTTCATCTCTCGCTCTTGCACTCTATTTCACAATTCTTTCTATTCCCCCATTTCGTCTCCCCTGTGTGTGTGTCACAGGGTTTCACCCACATGTCACAGTCTTTCATGGCCTTTGCTTCTAAGACATTTATATATTCCACTTATTCCACAAATAAGCCAGTGGGTGGTAGAGTGGGCGAGTAGGTGGCCAATTGAGCTATATACAGATGTATAAATGTTGCATATTTGGTGGGTTCTTTCATTGGTCTGTTTGATAGCAGACTCATGCAATGTCCTTAAAAAAACGAGCCAGGAGAGTCGACAGTAAACTGTAACTTTGAGAGGTAAACAAAACTGATTGCGGTTGATTGTGAAGGATGTTTCAAGCAAGTCTCCTTAAATAGACTTTCATACCATATTGGCATAAACAGACAATGTCCAGCCAAAAAATTGCAAACTCAATATGTAAACATTTTATACAAGAGGAGCTTGAATGAGTGTATGTGTGTGTGTAAAAGATTTCATTTGAACCAGGGCCAAAATACAAAAAAGCAAAACACCTGGACGTGTAACAGCACAACAGACTGTAGAGGACTGACGGATCAAAGGTGTCTGATAGCTAACCTGTCTGTGTCTCATCTCCACACCACTCTCCCCATGACCCTGCTCATGAATGCCAGCTTGTCTGTCTCTTTCTTCCTCCAACTCTCACACCGATCCATCCATCATTCCCCTTAGCCTTACCCTAATTAATACCCTTTCCCTACCTGCTTCGCTCTCTCTCTTTCTCTCTCTCATCCATCTATCCATCCATCACCCTTGCTGGCCTGCCCAGGTCATTACCCACTGTGATGATGGTATTGTTGCTCTAATTAGCCTAATTATAGTTGTCAGTTATAACCTGGCCCTCTGCAGGGACCTTGTGATCCTACTGTGACTCTATCTGACCTTGGTCATTGAGTGTGCTCATGTGTGTGATACCTCTGAGCCCACGGCTGACCTCAGCACTGCACTACACTCATATTGTACCTTTCTTCACTATTACTTTCTTTCTGTGTTGTCTTTCAGTTTATTTGGTTCTCTCCATTCTTTTTAAGCACTGCTCCTTTTAGTCTTTTTTATCTTCTACTTCCTACTGCACCTGTCACACTGGCCTTAAATCACCCATTTGTGGTTAAAATACAGTACAAATTAAATTTACTATTTCACGACTAGCCCGTTCAGCTCTACTTTGTTCTAAGTTGCTGTTGTTGTTTCACATTTTATATGCTCTCTAACCTAATCGGTTTCATTCTGTCCATTTTAAGGACCATAGGGAATGGAAATTGTGAATGTCCAGTTCAATTCCATTTTATTTTATTTAATAAAGGAAACACAACACACCCACTGCCTGTTATAGTGGAGCCCATCAGCTCTAGAGTAGCAAAAGGTGTGAACAGCTTGTTGCATTTTTTACAAGTACATTGTCTCCACATAATTCAATGGATAGTTTATTTTGATCATTAAATTGTCGTGCATATCAGCAAGTGTGTGGCTAACTGTACTCACTATGTAGACTGCTAAGGTCAACGTAACATCAGAAACAAAACTTAAAATCATTGCTTTGTACGGTAAAAACAAGACAGTGTCAAAGTATCATGTTATGACCAATAAATGTTCCTTGCCTATGTGTTTATAGTGAAAAGAGAGTTGCTACAGGAGAGGAGTTCATGACAATGAGTTGGTAATTGGGTGAAAATTGGGTCTTTGACTTTGAGCTGAGAGCATCTCACTCTGCACCTGGTCTGTTCTGTGACAGAAATGTGCAGCAATTATATAATAATGCTGAAGGAGAATAAATACTTTGATTAAACACTCTCCAACCAGTAGAGGTAATTAGGTTAGATTAAGGTTTAATGCAATTATAGCAAGACTGGCAGTAATTCAGTCTTCTAGTCTTTCAGCCTGTATGAAAGCATTTCAGTCTTACAGCCATGTGACAGTAGCAGGCCAGATACTGTATGTGTGGGGCTCAACAATAAGGCTTGTCCGCTTGCCTGGGGCAAGTAAAAAGCCACGTTTGGCTAGTAAATCTAGCAACTCACTTGCCTGGTAAACAAGAAATAATGTATTTTTTCCCAGAGCTGATGATGAAGTAGCTAAGCAGTGAGCCATCTTGCTTCCTTCTCATCTCTTTTGAGAGTTGCACATGCACACTACAGATCATGCACTTGCAAGAATATAAAGACAAAGTTTATGAGCTGAAGGGCAAGGGAGCATTTCAATTATCCTGGAAACAGGAGTTTATTTGGTTGGCGTTAGATGATGTTGACGAAATTCCAGATTCATTTACTTAAATAAAGATTAAACATGACAATTAACTTTGGTCATTGTTGTTTTTTGATAACCGCTAATAATTAAAACTATTTGTATAGGGGTAAGTAAAAATTGACTTTGGGCAAGTAGATTTCTGACCCACTTCCACGGCCAGGCGTTGAACCCTGATGCGTTATTGCATATGCAGCTTCATAACTGCAGCAGCGCTACACATGATGGACCTTGGTTAAATCATGCCTAACCAACACAAGGTCGCTGCAATATTACCACACACAATTCTGTAATTCTGAGAATATCAAACGGGTTGGGTAAACTAGTTTTATGCACAGGACTCTGCATTTATATGGACAAAAATAACAAGTACACTTAAATATGCCCTCATTGACCCAGCGGTTTGCTCTGTTCTTTGTGAGTGCGCTCTTGAAATAGAGCCTCTAATATTATTTAACACTGTCATTCAATACATTCAACAATGTTATACAGATGTCCTGTTTGCTGCCTGTATGGTAAACCCTGAACTCTAATTTCTGCACAGGCAATTTCAAACTGGTCTACCATGACGGTCTGTTCTATTCCATGCGGCCATTAGCTGGCAGTTGTTTCAGAAATCCTTCGTGCTACATGCCATAATTATGATTAATGAAATGCTTTACTACCTCATACTGTCTCGGAGCTGTGTGTGTGTTTGTGAGAGAATTCACGTCTGTATTAGCCTTTTTACGATGATATATGTGATGTGTTTATGTGATTTGTACATGTAACTGTATGGCTGAGAGAGCAGGGCCCAATTTCTACACTGCATGAATCTTCATGAAAAGATTCCTATCTAAATGTCTGCCGTCTCTTCCTCGTTTTGTCTCGCATTTCTGTTCTCTTTCATGTTGCCTTTTATTTTCTCTTACTTGGCCTGCAACCACCCACCATCTCTCTGTGCGTGGTCCTTCTTCATTCTTGCTCTCTGCATGTGCTCCTCTTTAGACCCCCCTCCGTCCCTCTCTCTCCCAGGCATCGTTCTGCTCTCATGAAACAGATGTCCCTTCATTAATAAAGACCTGCTCTACCAAAGTAATGAAGGAATGAGCAAGCGTGCACAACAGAGAGGGGGAGAGGATGAAAGATAATATTTAACATGATTGCGTGTTATGCTACAAACCAGAAAACATTGCACTGCATCACTAACCCACTCCCCTTTCTCTCCCTGTAAGCAAACGCACCAACATGCAGACACATTGGCTGGCTAGCTACAAATAAGTCACCTCATTAGCTTTGTATGGAGTGTCTGGCTGTTATTGTAATGTTAGCAAAGCATTTCCAAGCCCCTGTGAGCTAAACAAAACACAAACTGGGGAATTATTAGTCTAAAATTGGAATATTGAGCAATATTGTACAATATGCCTCAGCTAAACAAAAATGTCCTGGACTGGAATGAAAAACCAAACAGAGCGCACACCTGAGGCTGAAGCACAGCGTGAATCCCTGATGCCCAAGCAGGAAAGTGTACTGTAGCTAAAGCTAAAGCTTGGTTAATTTCAGGGAGAGTTTAAGTAGCTTCCTGTTGTGCTCTAAAGATAATCTCATGTCTTTTTCCTTTGAGATCCCACACGCCGAGACACACCAGCTTTTCTCCCACTCTCACACACATCTTCTCTCTAGCAAATAAACGTGCACACCTTTCAATAACTGCCCATGAAATGATCTGATTAAAGCTCCATGCGCTGTCGACTAATAGAGATGGATCAATCAATCAATTTTTAATTTCTAAAACACTCACAGTAACTGATGTATCTTCATATAGCCAGAGCAAATCAATCAACCTGTGAACTGAGGAGAAGAGCGGGTGGAGAAGAGAGGGAGTCAGGGGCCCACCACACTCTCAACTTAATATTGTGTGCCCTCAGTTTTTGTCTCCCTCTGATCCACTCTAATTCTAAAGGAGAAAATCGAATGCCCCCGCTCTAATTTCAAAGAGCGACTTAACCGGCTTTGTTGTTGTCTGAAAGCTGACTGCCATTGTCTATGTGTTTGGTGCTACACATTGTTCTGTTGTTTTCTCTATATTTGTCACATTCAGTCAGCAACACATCTTTTATCTAATCATCGGCTGTGCAAAAACATGTCACATCATTCACCAAAGGCCGATAAAATGTCACCCTCCATCCTGCCAAATGCACTGGAGACAAACTGAGTGACATGGCCTCGCTCTCAGTGGTGAAATATTTCCATCAGAGGCAGATTCACGCAGCTCCCAAGCGATTACGCTAACAATCCTCTGTGCTTTCTTCATTTGATCATCAGCCCAGTATTGGGCATGGTGTCTTGACTGGGCAATTTAAAAGCGATATCGGACTCACTCCTACAATTCCTTCCAATCTAGTCCAATGTACAGAGAGGACACTGTAATCTGTCTGTGCTCATTGTCAAACACTGTCTCGTTCGGCTGATGGAGATATCGTAAGAAATGGCTCCAAAAAAGTCTACTAGATGACAAACAAATACTGAACTCAGGCTACCATTTAGTGAGCTAACATTATTGCTTTATATAAAAGTTACACAATGAGTCATGACAATGACCAAACACGGCATCTGTAGCCCAAACATCACTGAATATATGGTACAATAGCTGAGTTTCAGTGGGAGGAAAACAAAGATAATGTGGAACAATAACACTACAGTATATCATCTTCTCGAGGAGCAAAACATAATCCTTTTGATTAATGGATGTGTTCAGGTACATCGGATACACATAGAAATGCGAAATGGTGTGAAAAGTGCAGTTGAACAACAAATTTTGATTTGGATACAGTGACAAATTTGACTTGAGATGAGATATGACACCCAATTCTGCCAACAGGGCAATGCAATCACCGCAATGCAAATCACCCGCCATCACTCAAACCGGCCAACCTGTGGCTTCACTCGGTGTGAATTACCTGTAGACAGGTAGTTAGGGCATGCAAATCACTGCTGATGCAAACTGAATCATTTCTGTGAATCAAAAGAGAATCATGTACGACGGACAACAAATAATAAATGCTGATTAGGAATGAAAAAGAGTGATGAATGCTGATTATTTTGAGTACATTAAACTTGACATAATCGGATTATCAAAATATAATTTTCACATCGCATTATGAGAGACAGCCGATGAAGCTGGTGTCTGAGTTAATAAATCTATCTGTAAATCTTTTTAAGCCATAAAAAGACCATTTTCAACTGACATTTATTAGCACGGAGCCTGTTAAAGACAAGAGTCTGACTGGAAATCAGCATCTGAAATACATCACATCTTATATTCTGTTACTGCTAGAATCTACCCACTTAAATCATTGCTCAAGTGAATGAATATTAAAAAAAAAGTGTCTCAATAGTCTTAAGTGGCTGTCTTGCTATAATCCATCACTGTCTTCTTTCTTTTTCTCCTCTTTTTCTGTATTATCACACTTGCTGTTAGACTATATAGATGGGATTTGATTTCCATCTTTGAGGCGAGAGGAGAGGAAAAGAGAGGAGAGACTTGGCAGGGAGGAGAGGGCCACTTGAGAGCACTGAGACCTACATAGAATTAGATTGCTTTGGAATACACCCATGAGGTCACATTTACCATAACGAAGGTAAATCAAATGTTCAGCTGTCTTGATTGGAGAGAGAAACAGGCTAAGCAATGAATGGTTAGATAAATGATGGATAGATGGCAGATGGCACATACAAACCTGGGCCAGTTGTGAGCTTATCCCTGCCTAGAGGGCGAATAGACCATTACATAGTCTATGGCCTGCCAGACTGGATCAATCAATTACAAAAAAAATAATAGAAAGCTAAAAAAAGCGCAAGATCATTCTTATGTATTTCATACCTAGTTTCTATGATGGTGTCCTCCATGACAGATGTGATATAAAACATGGAATATATATAGCTGGCATGCAATACAAAAGACACATTGGGAGAAAGCAATTTTCAGACCCAGGTTTGTAGTTTGACCCAACACAGACACCCATACCTGTTTCATTCCTCCGTCATACCATGCTGGTTACTGCTTCCCGACAAATGGAGTAGACATATGGATGGAAAAACATAAGAGAAGACACAAGAGAGATGGTGTAGTGAGATGAATAAGGTGGAACATGAGGTATATATTTATATGGAGTACACACACAGATGAGTACAAGCACATGGTTGAACACGGATGAGGAGGCACACAAAGGAGCACAGAGATGCGTTTGAATGGATAGGAAACAATGTGGTTACAAACATTGAACACCACGGTCTATAACTCAATGGGTGACGTGTCTAGGGAGTATACCAAAAGCCCTTTGAAGAGTAAAAGAAGTGGGAGCTGAAAATGAGTCATAGCAAAATGTTTTGATGAATGGATTTTAGTTTCAATACATGGTGCTAGATAGTATTGAATGATGCACACAATACGCGGTTCAAAAATAAAATCAGCTGTATACATGTTTTACACACGCACGCACATAGACAGACAGGCAGACAGACAGGCAGACATACAGGGGTCGAAGAAAATATAAATACACATGAGTATCGCCATGTACTGTTTTGCGATACTGTATCGATTCTCCAAAACACTGTATCGATTTTTAATTAACCTTTTAAAAATCCGCTCGGCCGCTATTTGATCTTTCGGAGGTTGTAGTGGACTCAGTTTTAGAGCTAGAGTGAAAATAGTCAAGACAACAGCTTTATCAACAAGGTTCCGAAAAGCGTGGTGATTCTCACAAGTGTGTTAAAGTAGAGAGTAATTGTACTTGTACCAATACCACAAAGAGATTACATGTGACAGTAAGAGAGCCCTTAGAGATCTGTGTGATGATTCGCTGTTTGTGCTTGTGTGTGTGCTGTATGAGGATGTGCCACATATACAAGCCCAAAAATGGCCTGTGTCATATGTAAAAAAGCAGTAATCTTAAGGAGAGGGCTTAAACCGGATCTAATATACAGCAAAAAGGCCTTTCAGTCTACCACAGTTAGAGCAAATGTGTGTATCCTTACCCTCAAGCCTACTATACACAAACACAAATCCACTCACAAAATGCATGCATACAGTATATTTACGCAACAAACACACATAAAAAATGCATCAGTGGTAATTTGCAAAAAGAGATAGGACAAGAAAACTGTGTCAGTAGAAGTAATGGTGATCTGAAAAGGGAAGTGGGGAAGAAGAGAGAGAGAAAGCGAGAGCAAGAGAAAGAGAAAGAGAGAGAGAGAGAGAGAGAGAGAGAGGGAGAGAGAGAGAGAGAGAGAGAGGAGCCATGAAAGGCAGCAGCACTTGGAGAGAACGCCAAGACAGTAGGAGGTCTGGAAAAGGGACAGAGCATGGTGGCAGATGAGAGGAGGATCAAAGACCAGGACGACAGGATAAAGAGCGCAGATGCCAGTTCAATTTAGGATTTCTGAAAATGGCCTCATACTCTATCTATAGTTGAGAGACATACTCAGTACTTTAATAGCAATAATGTTATGTTACTGGCACAAAAATCCCTGTAGCCAGGATAAAAATAAAATGATAGCACATTTCTAATGTTCAAAACAGGTGGAGAACATATAAAATGACAAGCATGCAATTATGTCTGCTTAAATTAGAATAACAAGAGTTAACGACTAACCACTTTAGCGACAAACGCTGTAAATTTAGGCATATTTTGTGGAGTGTTACAATCTACAATCTTCTCAGAGTGATGTTCAACTTCACAAGCAGTAAATGTTCGATACTCAAATGCAGGTTTTCATTAGACGAAATTACCTCCTATGACATTTAAAATGTGCGAGTAATTGTCATCATTGGGACACTGTGTCTCTTATTTGTCATTCTCTCTGCCTGTGTGAACATAAACTGTTGCCATCACTTTTTCTGGGAGAGAAGTTCAATTGTGCTTCCTGTCAGGCTTACACACCAATTGCAAATGCAATTACTCGCTCTTTTTTTTTGGGTTCGGGAAATCGATAGGAGTGATACATTTCAATGATTTCCATTGTTGCACCTTGCTCTTGCTAAAAATGATTATATCAATATTAATAATTTGATCAAAAGTGTATTTGATTTCACAAAATGTCATGCATTAATCTAGAATCAACCCCTTTGTAAATGCACCCCTGATAGTGCTGCTCCTAACTAAGACATAGTAGTGTAAGGCTTATGCACACAAAGAAAATAGTCCTTCCGAATAGAAAGAATACTCACTACAAATGAGGCCATTTCACCGTTGCCCTCACTTTTTAGATACGTTTAGAGCTGCAGAATACCCAATGAGGATAGGAGCCATTATGAATTAATCATTCAAGGTGAATGCGAGGAAGGTTGCACAGAGGGCGGCATAGTAAAGAGAAAATATGGCATACAATTAAGGTACGAGTTAGGGAATATTATATGACTTGCTATGACAAAATGAAACAAAACACCGAGTGAAAATGAGCGAGGGAAGGAGAGAGAGGGATGTCTCTTGACGCCCCAGTTAAAATGTTAATCTGGTCTCGACCTTTTGGAACATATCTAAAGGGGCTGAGAGCCAGAAGGCGCATACACACACACACACACACACACACACGCCTGCTGCAGTCAAACTCCGGGCACGTAATTATGTTAACCCGCTCCTCAAATAAATAAATAAATATGTGGCTACAGATCTGGTGTTTGTTTCTGAAAGCTGAGGAGCTGGGAGGAGCAGGAGGGAGACAGGAAAATGATGGAAAGGAGAAAGGACAGAAGGGAAAGAGAAACAGGTGGCGGATAAAAAAAAAAAAGGACAGAGGAGAAGATTTTGAGGAGAGGAGAGGGAGACGAGGCAGAAAAAACCTCTCTTCATTCATTACTGATAAGAGCAGTTGTAGGTCAGCAACATGACACACACTTGTGCAGGAACGCATGTGTGCTGCAGCGCAGACTGTGCATTGTATCAAAACTCAAGACGTCATGTTTTTATGGCTGCGGGATTATGATAATCACAATCAATTTGATCAATATTGAGATCACAATTATTTATCACGGTTAATCATTGATTTTAGAGAGAACATTTTTTATTGCACTTTCACATTTAGATAAACAGAGCGCTGCTTTTCTTCCATGTTGTGCTACATTCCTGCTAATGTACAAATCGTTGCATCAAAATAAGGCTTAAAATAAGATTGTCCTTCACCTGAATTCAGTGCCTTTCTGTTTCAACAGGGAAAACGAGTAATATAGAGTATATTATTATTCTACTCTGGACTGTAGCTGCAACATTCAAGAACGTTTTTCACAGGTTGGAAGATGAGGACGTGATCTAGATATTTTGGCTTCACTTTTGGATAGCGGTCATGCCGCTGCATGCACACCGTACAGCGGCATGACTGCGTTTTCTATGAGCACAGCGTGCATTTTAAACGCCAATTTCACGGTCGATCATATTCATTTAATAGTAGGAAGCCAAAATCGTGATTGCTATTAATATTTGATCGATTGTGCAGCCCTACTGCAGCTTTCCATCAAATATTTTAGATGTGTTGTTTATCATTTTAGACACATTTCCCCAAAATTCAGCCTGGCACATTTTGGTATCTTTGGTAACTTTGTTGGCAACAAACACACACATACACACACTGGATGCTTCGTCCTCTTAAAGCCTTCACAACTTTGTCATTGAACAGACTATTGCTTTCATTTGTCTTTCACCTCTCCTACAGTATCTGTCTTCCCCGCACCTCTTCATCATTACCCTCTCTCCTATCTTCATAAATCTATATCCTCCGCCTTGTCTCCATTATATCTGAACTTGAACCCATCTCTCTGCTCTTATTTCCTTCTCAAACTTTTCTTTTTGATTTTGTTTGCCACCGTAACGCTGCCCAATTCTTTTAACTCCTTTATAAGGGCTCCATGCGTAACTCTAAAGGACCCTTTGCCTTTGAGGTTGTACTGGAGCTCCAGGAGTTTGGTACTCAAACTGCCATTGGGCTTCAAATCTGTGGACACTGAACTCTGTAAAATAGCAGCTCAAGATCCGACTGCTTCGTCTTTGTTAAGTTTTACCATTCTCATAGGGCGTCTGTAATGTCAACAGCTGTTAATGTTTATTGGAGCTCATACACTTTATTCTCTCACACAGTCTCCTTTTTTATTCGTCCTTCATTTCTTTTGTCCTTGACTTAACTGCTTCTCCTACTTTCCTTTACTTCCCTCCCGTCCTGTCCATTTACCCTCTCTGTCACTCTTGCTCCTGGCCTTCTCAAATCCTCTCTTCATCTTTCACTTTTCCCCATGTCCTCGTCTTCCAGCCTCCTTCTCCACCTCCTGTCCTTCTGTCCTCCTTCCCGCCTACTCTGGTGTACCCAGTGTCATTGTTCGGATAATTATTTATTAACGTGTTTATGTCGCCACCGTCCCTGTCTGTTGCTGCCATCTGTGCCCAGTTAGGTGCCCTCCTCCCTGTGCCGCTCTGCCCT
>CAKALG010016987.1:0-13320 GCA_916700815.1 Helicolenus hilgendorfi | reverse complement strand
AGAGTTTCTGCTTCATTTTGGGTTATTACGATGGTATTTCAGTTCCAATGAAATCTCGGTTAAATAATGCATCTCTTGTCTTTTGCACACATGCATCTCACATCACAACACACACACCTTCCTGTCTCCATTGCTGTCCCTATCGCTGTGTCTCTCTCTCCGTATCCCTGCTGCTGCAGTGAGCATAAATAGCATATCAGGAATATTCAAATTGGTCCGTGCTTAGGAGAGCATGAAAGATGTATAACTCCGGTCTCCTAAATTCCTGCCCGTCCATTAGCTTTTGTCCGCTCTCGCCACATTAAACTTACGCTGCCTTGACGTCTACATCATCAGATCAGCTCAGCTGAGGGGTGGCGACATTATTGAAAATCGTCAGAGTAGAACAGTCAGGGTAGAGATCGGCCCAGTTTTAAGAGGTCCGAAAAGATTTAATAATTGGTAAAAGCAAGTCTACTATGTGGTATTTTTCTTAGCCTTAATTATTAGGCTATCTACTGTATGTGACAGGCTATGATAGCAAAATAAAATCGCTTATCAAACTCATCCTGTGTCAGGGGAATCTTAACGTGACCTTAGCTACAAATGAGAGTATAAATTTGTGACCCGTTTTTACAGGTTTGGAGCTTCAGTAGGAATCCTTGGGCCGCAGTAGGGATGTCAAGATATCACAAATTTAGTAGTCGATACCAATACCTGTAAAATTCCACGATTTTTGATACCAATTCGATACCAAAGTAAAAAACAAAAGTAGAACAATTAATCCCATGTACCTCAACTTAAACCTTTATTACATTTGCATACTGTTTTTTGTTAGGAAGTTACATAAAATAAAAATAATATAATTTACCTCTGCCCAAAGGCATAATGTAAATCAATGGCTCCTCCCGTGTTGAAATCGGCAGGAGGAGAGCTAGCTAACGTTAGCAGTTACCATCCGGTAAACAGCACAGTCCTGCACGGAGCTATCAGCTAACGTTTACTGGCTCTCGTCTTGCCGATTTCAACACAGATTTGTTGTTCACAGTGTAGCATAATCAAGGAATAAATAGGGTGCGTCTCCTGGATGCATTGATAGTGAATTACCTGCGTCCCAAACACATTTTCTATTGTTCCTGGGAAGACGGGACGTCTTTAGTCTTAAGCCCTGACGGTACCTGTGGTACTGTAGAAAAAGGCCGTCACATTTTCAGAATTTTGGCATTGACTAAGTACCGAAGTATCGGTTCTTGTGACATCCCTAGGCCACAGTCAGACTGGGGAAGTCGGAAAGTATTAAGAAGTGGACTAACGATTTTTTTTATCTCGTCATGGGTTGGTTTATATCAACACGATGCTAAAAAAATATTAAGTTCCTGTCAGTTTTATCCTTTAAAACCACGATTTTAGAGGTTAAACCAATAAAAAAACAACAAAGCTACATAATACAATTAATGATTCAAGGAGACTAGTAATTGGAATTATGCTTTGACACAAAATACAACCATGTCTGCAGAACAACATTGCCCAATTTTGGCATTTAAACAATGTCTTTGACTCAAATTAAGCTAATGGCCTAAAACAAGATGATCACCTCATTTTATTTAATAGACATCCAAAAATGTGATTTTGTTACAGCCAGTTAGAGCCATGAAATCTGGCTGAGATCTCACTCCTGGAATCTTTAGTTAATTAGTTTTGGTGTTTCTTTTTATGTTATCTCTTTTGTAGAAATAATGACTAGAATGGATGCATTGATGGGAGTGAGAGTTTGAGAAAGTTCAGTGTATGAGGTTATACAAGGTCACAAACAACCTGTAAAGAAGCGTGGCCGTGGGGTGGATTCGGGCAAAGAAATGGTCTCCGCTCAAACAGCACCTAGGCTGTCTTCACTCCACTTCTATTTTTCAATTTTGTAATGATTTTCATTGAGGCAGAAGGAAAGAAAAAAATCATGTGCAGATGCTTTCAGCTTCAGTCTTCGTCTGTGTGTCGGCTCTAGGGATGGATACAGAAGGTACTGCTGGTAGATTGCAAGGTTGTTTTATATCACTTACCATATCTGCAAGCTTCACTAGCACACAGTGGGGGGAAATGACGCTGAAGGGCCACTGAGGAAGAGTAGATAAAAAGATTGGTGCAAAGTGTAGGCATCTCTCACGGGGTTCAGTGCGTCTCAGTGAGAGCCACGGCTCGGCTCCCTGACGAGGTCTCCCCCTAAGTTCTCCGCACACATAATGGCGATTACAGGGTCCTTTAGGGACCACAAGGTGAAAGCAACAACACTGCTGGCTCATCAGAAAATGGGAGGGAGGCATCAATGAAACGGGACCCTGTGATTATTTAGGTTCACAAGCTGTTAGTGCGATGGCTTTTTAATCGTTGCTAATGGAGTTCCCACTAACATAAGCACCCAGTGGGAGTCAGTAGAGCGTGTTAGGCCTACTCCTTCCCCATATTCTCTCAATATCTTTAGCACTTTGTGATATCTAGCCTGATGTCCTTCATTTTTTTTTTCTCTGTTTTTTTTCCCCCTCCTCTGTCAGCAATTATGTACTGGAAAAGGAGTGGCTGTTATTTTTAACGTAGCACCAGCTCTCTCTCCTTTTAAAAAGCAAACACAAACACAATATTGCACTCAGCAGCAGCCAGACTCACCCCCAGGGCAATGTATTAGCTGCTGAAGTGGCTATTTAGAGTGAAAGTAAATGAGTCAAGGGATGACAGGTGAGCTGAACATTTTGAGTTTGCAACAACCCAGGACATCCCTCTTCCCCCCCCCGCCACATGACTCTTTCTTATACTTTTTTTTATTATTATTAAATAGAAAGACAAACGGGGAGAGGTTATTTTTCAGCATAATGCGTTTTCCCTGTATCAGCCTCCTCATCCTCTCACTTTTCCCTGAGTCTGCCATAGTGAAGGACGTCCTGCTGTGGCTGTGTCTTCCCTGCCCTCCCACCCATCTCTCCCTCTTTCTTTCACTTCCTGTCTCTCCACCTTTCCGTCTGCTGGTGCTGACTGTTGGTAGACTGCTGTTATGAGATTTGAAAGGCCTACGTGTTGGAAAAGTGCACTGCATTGTGAGCAGCGCCCCGCATCCAAACCTCCCCTGCTGCGCTCCAAGTTGAGCCGTCAGGCAGATCGTACTTGGATGAAACCAGGTGCGGATCAGAGAAGACACACTGTCAGGAAAACTATAAAAGCATCGATGGAAAATGTCGGAAGATGGAAAAAGTTAGAAAAGTCAATACATGTATCATATGCTATCACAATGAACTAATGAGAATGCAGCAAACATCTGAGCACAAAGGGTGACTTTTCTGAAAATGCTCACCATCTAACCTCCATAGGGCAACCCTAGCCCCGGTGCTCCATACTAACTCGGCATACCTAAGCATTTCCCTTTCATATGCCTCATTGGTGCATCCTCCCCACGACGCCACGAGCGCTGCTGCACCTCTGGCCATGATTTCCCGTAGGATTATTTGTACTTTCTTCAAATCCACCATCATGCCTCCATTTTCCATTTTTTGTCCACCCTGAACATGTGAACAGCTGGAGCTGGAGCATTTCTCCAGGAGCACACAATCAATACACTATCCTTTCTTTCTGATGGCTTGAGTGTTGTGATGAGCAGGGACTGAGCGGGCAGGAAAGGCAGGAAAAGGTGGTCAGGGTGGCGAAGCATTCAGCAGTCGTCAGAAATTTCTGATAAACGCAGTCCTGCGTGTTTTTATGCCTCCGCACAGGTGACAGCTGTGACCAGAGACATTATATTTTCGGGCTGTCCGTCCATCTGTCCATCAGTACCATTCTTGTGTACGCAATAGCTCCGGAACGCCTTCAGGGAATTTCTTCAAATTTGGCACAAACGCCCACCTGGACTCAAGGATGAACTGATTAAATTTTGGTGGTCAAGGATTGAACTCACCGTGACCTCTCGAAACACGTTTTTGGCGATAACTCAAGAATTCATATACCAGTTATGACAATTTCACACAAATGTCTAATAGGATGAAATGATGGAGTGATGACATTTTGAACAGACATGGATGCAAATGGCAACTTGACTGATTGACGTCGGCTGTAAATGGGTCTATAGGGAGTTTACCCAGTTTACTACGTAGGTGATGACGACAGGACGTAGGTATGTCATGTATAGTTCTTTATTGCGCTCGCATAATTGCAATGTGAAACCAAAACTAACAGGATCAAATAATGTGAGAAAAACGCTAACCTTGATTCTGACTTTTAGGTGTGAAAACGCACTTTGTCATTTGTTTACTGATAGCTTTATTCAGCTACTGCTTTACATTTTAGAGTTGCTGTCCTGTGGGTTGTACAGTACACAGTGGTGATGAACACACTGGTGTATTCTCTAAACAGATACAAGGCCAGCATTTTATCCCCTCTGTGAATTGCCACTTTAACATGTAGGAGAAGTTTGCATGTCCTTGGACCCTGGGAGTTGTGTTGTCGGGGGCAATAGCTCCTGGTAGACTCTCCCAATGCAAATTGGTCCCATGCGAGACCCCGGACTAAGAGTGATTCAAGAACCATTATGTGATCCATCTCATCCAGGGAAACTGAATCCCCCTCCTGGAGCCATGCCTGGAAAGGGAGTTAGTGGGAGGCCGGGTCTGGTTGGTAGGTCTACGTGTATGGGCCCCGTACATTTACATGGAACAGAATCCTTCACTTTATCGCATTGGTCTGGGATGTTATAATGGCGCCTGGTCTTTGTTTGCTGTTGCAGTGTCAGACGGAGACAGATGTAGGCAAGGTAGTAGTGCAGATTTGCTTAGCTTCACTCTTAAGGTCGTCGCACACAAAGCCCGTTTTTTTCTTATACGATTTTTAATCCGTCATCCGATAAAATATGTTACGCACAGTAACCTTGTACTCTGAGTCCAATGCAATTTATTATTCTATTTCTTTGCAAAAATTTGCAATACGAGACAAAACTAAATTAATTATGTTGGTGAAATTGATAGCGCTGCTTGTCCCAAATAGGGCTAATGAATAAATGACATTAGCAAGAGTTTATCGTTAATCTGCCTAGAGCACAATCACTACTGTCTAATCCGTCGTACATCCTTTGTTTTGCGATCATTCCCGATTCCAAGCTGTTCTACAACAATCTATCTTTAAATTCTGCATGTCTGTATGCTTTTATTTCTTCATGATGAAGTGCTTTGTGCTGGGAGACGAAGTGAATGTTTATCATGCCATTTTGGATGATGACGTTTGCACGGACGGTGGCTCTTAGAGGTCAAACAACCCTCTTTTGCCTTTTTGACTGATGCGGATAAAACCCATTTTTTTCACACAAACGAATCAAACCTGTTCCAAAAACTTTAATGACAGACGGACGTTATAGAGTTGGTATGTAAACGTGATTGATACAACGTGAGGTCGTATTTATTTTTAAACGTGCGACAATATCGGACAGAAAATACTTGGTGTGCAAATGCCTTTTAAGCGGAGTAAAGCTGCCCCTCTCCTCGCTCGGTTGTGCTGTTTCTGCTTTCATATCATGTTGTGTTCAGAGGCAAACATGGAGCTAGCCTGCGTCAATGGACTCTGGATTTTGAGAAGTCTGAAGGGTTCAATTAGGCATCTTGGGGAAAATAGGGATTTGTTATCTGTTATTGTTGGTTACAACATCTTATTTCATGTTTTGTAGTGGCTGTAAATATATTCTGTCACGCTTATGTGAGCTGTGGCATGCCACATTGTGTTCTGAGGAAGCTATTTTATATCTTTATGACTGTAGGCTCAGTGTTCAAGTGCTCAATTCAACTGGGGATGCAAAATGGCAGCAGTGGAAACATCCCATTGAACAGGAGAAACACCTTATTCCTGTTTCTTTCTGCTTTTAAATGGTCATTAATGGACGCCATGCTACTCCTTATTACCCCCAGCGGTACTTTTGATATTTCACAGTATAATTCAAAGTATATGAGGTTATCTATTTTAATAATCTGATCAAATGTCTCTTGGCAGCCATATTGAATATCCTCAAGGAATCTATTTGATATGTGCTCAGAGTCCATATCTGTTACATCATCTTGACTGCTGTAGCGAGATATTAGAAATCCATACACTCAAAATATGATGTATGACTCGGCAGCCGTGGAATTGACTGGGGCTTCGGTGTGTTGCAGCACATTTTCTTTTCTGGGGGAGGAGAAAAGGAAGGATAAAAAAGTCACAGGTTACAAAATAAAGAATAATTTGCCCATTCAGTATAGTGGAAAAGGTCAGGCCCATAAGGCAGCTTAAGAAGGAGGCTATTAGTCTTGATGAGGACAGATAACATGTATTCGTGGGCCACATATGGCAGCTAAGTGGCTCAGATGGCTGTGATATGGCATGGCCGAAGGCAATTTGGCCAAATTTTCACCATGTATGTGTCACCATATTACTTTCACAGTTGGGGGAATTTCTGACATTTATTATTTAAGTAAATTACCCAGATAGGATCACACGGCAGAGGGCCATGGTTACAAGTGGGTGACGTTTGGGTAACGTTCAAAGTCCATACCACAACTTACTCTGGCTGTTTTGTTAGATTTTTTTCAGCCCTAAATAGTATCCATCTGTAACCAGGAGGTTGTTATTTCCCAGAATAATTATCAACCTGGTTGAGAGAGAGGATAATTGTCAGGAACGATGCAGATTGAAATAGAGAAATATGGACAAAGAGGAATGATGTGAACAAAGGAGACAAAGAGATATTTTTTCTCATAGCTGTTGAGACCATTGACAAATTTAGACGTTGTATTCCGAGACACGAGTTAGTGTTTTTTTAAGAAACGTTTATTCGTACATTCGGCTCCGATATTTGCTAAATGATTTAAAATCCATGTATGGGTGTCATAGGCCTTTGTATATTACATTTTTAATCACTGGTGTATCCATACAAAAACGTATATCATAATAAAAGACAATTTATTTATTCATTTATTTATTATAAATGTATTCATTTTGTGTTAGGACATGGATTTCTTTTTTAAGAAGTTAAATAGAAATATAATAATCGGTATAATAATTTTAAATACTACAATCTACACTCTTATGATCCTGACATCATCTTGTGCTAAATATCCTTGTCTTTCAGTACTCTGCTCTCTCTATTAACATGGAGATCCCTGTTTGAATGCTCTTGGCAACTTTTGACAATAATGTCACAAACCGTTTAGCCAACATGATGCCAGAATACACAGCAGGGTTTTCGCTGCTAATATAAGACATGGGCATTGCCCGGACATTGCACATTTTTTGTTAACTGTGCCCGAGAGTGCATTTTATTTATTGTTCTGGTTGTGTGGTTTGATTTTATATATATTTTATTTATTTAGAATATTTTAATATTTTTTCACATTCCAATTCCAATGTCTAAATTTAGAGGATATACTTGCATTATTATACTATTACATTATATCACATATCATTATATCAGTTTCAGAAAATGGTCTTAAAATGAAAATTATATTATCGCAATTCTTTCTGGGACAATATATTGTCCAACGAAATGAGTTAGAATTGGCTATATGTATCGGCCTAATGTATCCCTAAACAGGGATAAAAATACACTACCAGAAGTTCTGCTCTCAAATTGCGTAGTCAAACTTAGACGCGCGCTTGTGTATGTTAACAAAAACTTTTATCATCTTGACCAACTGTGAAGTAGGTGTTAGTATGAATTTTAAATACATTTTCATATCTGTGTGTCCACATCCTCCATGTCTCGGTGTGTGTGTGCAGTTTGAGCAAAGTGTGTGTAAAATGGTGTAAAATAGTGACTCTGTACATCCCTGTTTTACTGCCCGTCCCTAGACAGACATTTGCGGAGGCCGTCCAGTAACTGCTGCATATGCCATCCTAATCTGTTTCCCCTGCTGTGCCAGGTGTGCGGGCAGCATGCACTTCTGCAAGGACACCCAACTATGCGGAAACTCTGCACTTAAGGCAAAGCTAGGGGAGAGTAGTGGCATAAATCCTCTTGTAATTGTGTTGTAAACAGAGATGGAACAATAAAGCTTTGTTTTGATGTATGCTGCAACAGAGTGGGAGGCTTAATCTAAGACAAATCGCTTCCTACTCGGCCATTGGCAGCCTGCTCTACACTCTTCTTGTCATTGTATGTGGAAGTGATTGAACGCTGGTAATGTTGGTTGCCAAGTGACAGATTGGTCCACAGGACCCTCTATCAGCTGTCCATGGTGACTAACCATCTGGTAATTTGGTACGAAAGAGACTGTTGGTGTTTGGATAGTAACCCGTCATTTAAGAGAATGTCACCGTGTTGTTTGTTTGCTGGTTTGTTTCTGTTTGTCAGCAGGATTATGGAAAAAACTACAATGTCAATTATTAGAACACCGACCTACCTTTTTATTGAAGACCATCAGATAGTTTATAATCACTAGGGATGTACTAATCCGGTTTTTCTCCCCAATGCCCATTAGAATCCTTTAATATTGAGTGTCTACCAATACCCTCCCTCCACCCCCTTAAAGCTGGACTACATTAAAATGAGTGAAGCAGTTTCAATATTTAGTTTGATAGCTGAATATTTCTGCATTGAGAAAATAACAGCAGCTTTCATTTGATTGTTTACTATAATGTTTTGCGTAGTGCTTTATAGTGTATTGTATAATATCCGTGGGAGGACGGTCATTCTGAATCAGTTGAGGAAGGAAGGATTTTGGCAGCCACTCTATCATCATTTTCAACAATCGACATGGGACACCCCTAATACTTACTGTTTTTGCACTTCTTTTGCTTCTTGTCAGTTTCCTGCTTCCAGAATTCAAACTTGCATTTAAAGTTGCATGCAGTTTACCTCACTGCACAAGAGTGTGTAGTTATTCTAAAATGATAATGCCAATTTAAAGTAATACCTATTGCATTGCTAGGCATTTACATTTACTTTTTTTCACTACAGTGAAGTGTACTTCAGAAAGTACGTGGATTGGAACACACTGATAGTCAATAAAAACATATTGTGGGATGGAGTAGTATGTAGGCGTTACGCTTTTCTTTACTGAAACTGTTCTGATAACCTCGCACCTATTTGACGTGCGTAAAAATAATCTTCTTTAACTGAAAATGAATCCCACCATAGATTTCTCATCACATGTCCCTGTGTCTGCATTTGAACTATAAAAAGACTTATCTTTCAAAATTCTCTGATTCTGTTACGTGTTACAAATTCACTGTCTTCCTGTGCAAAATGATCCCGTTCCTTCTAAGTGGTTACATTTCACACAACTCCATCGAGAATGCTCAGTAGTAATCTAATATTCACCTGAACACCAGACAGAACTATCTTCAGACGTTTCAGAGAAACCAATCATATATTCCTTCTGTCTGCCTTCACTAGCTGGAAGGCAAAGGAGGGGAGGGCATCTTGTTTGAGCTCCCTCTGCGCTGACCTGTTGCCATATCTCCCATTGCACCGAGGGAGATAAAGGCGTACAATGTGTCCTGCGCCGGCCTGATAGATCCCCAGCTCTGATCACCACTTGTGCGCCTGTATTTGTCCGACATTGTGTCTCTTTATTTTGCTGTCATGCCTTCTGAAGTGGCCAAACAGTTTCCCAGTGTTAACAGGAGAGAACACTGAATTCTTTGTTGTTGTGTTCTTCAGCTTATCTGACACATCCGTAACAAATGGCCACACTCCTCTATGAGATAATGCTCCAGTTTGATCTGGCCAAGGCTGAGTCTTTGGCTGGTGTGTAGTGTTGGAAACACACAAATGTGCATTTTTCCAACAAACATGCATACAAACACAGTTTCTCTGGCACACAATGGTGCTTATAGTCCTTTGAATACCTGCGTCCTTCATGCTTCTGCTGGCATGTAACTTTAGCTTCAAGTTGTATTCAGACTGAGTCTGTGTGGAGAGACATTCAGACTGAGAGGTAGACCATCACACCTGAGAATCATAATCCACAGGCCTATTCGAGGCTGATTGTATATGAACTGAAATGTTGTGCCTTGCTGTTTTTTACAGTTGTAAAAGCCTGTATTTGATTTAATATCCTTTTATGGGTGGGCACCAGAGTACCAGAGAGACATTTCTGATGGGCATGTGGAGTTGGAGTTAACCAAAGAGAAAAGGAAGGAGTGGAAGAAGTAAGGACACAAAAAAGGGTAAAATTGTTCAAAAAGGAAAGACTGTTTTCTCATCCTGATTATGGAGTGACAGTTTAATATCTCCCCTTTTTCTTTAATTAAAACATTTTGAATGAAGGGATATGGGGATTTTGTGGAGCAGCTGGTAATTAATATAATCATTAGAGATATCAAAGTGCATCCGTGGCCTCTGTTTCTTCTTGGGACCAGTAAGAGCCAGATGCACAATACAAGACAAGATAACTAAGCAAAAACAAACACAGCTGTGCATTGGCAAATTTTCTAAAATATTTCCTCTGAGACATCACTTCAACATTACATAACCGCTTCTTCCCAAGGGCTGTCAACTTGACTCAACAAGCTTTCCCAAGATTCAACCGGAACTTGCCCGCATAAACTCCCGATCATCTACTTCTGTGGTGCAGACTGGAAGCCCAATATTACATTTATCTCAGTCTACTCACACTCAGAGAGTAATGTCTCTGCTCCTCAATGCTTATATGATTTGTTTCATACATGCCATTGACAGAGTATAATGCATTTTGGATTTTAAAGGTGCTAAATTAGAAATTCAGCTCATATGTATTGCCTCCACACGGCTGTCAACATGGCGACGGTGCTAACAGCACTAACAGTGGAAACAATGGCAACAGTGCTGACAGAGATAACAGTCAGTACAAGACAATAATGCAATTAACTGTCACACTTTAGAAACTGAAATCAACCACATACAGTAGCTTGTCATTGTTAACGAATACAACAAAACCTCATCAAACAAAAGGCACCACATTGAAAGTCTTCATACATCCATGAAACATTCATGCAACGGATAAATCAAAAGAAATTAGCTGAGGAATAAATGAGTAGTTTTTACCGTTGCAAAGACCAGGCTTTTAACATAAAGCCAGATTGATTTGCCTTGCTAAATGTAGTGAATGAGCTACATGTAGTTAAGATTTTGCTGTCAAACTGCAACATTGAACACGAGGACAAAGGAGCCCATTTATGTTTCAGGTATCATAAAGCATCAGTGAAAGCACCGGTAAAGCATCAATCAACCACTATCCATTACCTGGTGACTATGGAGAGTGACTGCCCTGTGTGGTATCAGATGTCCATCCCTGTTGACATATCCTTGAGGAAAATGCATTAGCCTAAATGTACTTCTTGCATCGTATATCTCCAGTCATCACTGGTGCAATGTCACATGGAAATTAATGTATTTATACATATATGGAAGGTTTACTCTATAATAACGTGTTAATGCAAATTCCTTTAAATGCCACTAATTTCTTTAACGCATTAACAAAATCGATCTTTCAGAGGGCTCAGTTTTAAAGCTACAGCGAAGATCCTGTTATCACATGAAACTACAAAATCTAACGAATCCATTGCTACCAATGATGGTATACTGGCTTGTCGCCAAGAAGGCTAAATAACGCTCCAAACTTGCGCTAAATATTACACTAATTCATTGACAGCCCTATTAACAACACATTCAACCTTTTTAGAACACTGATAAACTGATATCTAACATCTCACTTAATAAATAACAGCAGTAATTTGAGATAGATGGAAAATATTCCTAAATGATGTAATGCGTAATTTCTCAATTCAAATGACCATCTGAGCTATCTGAGCGAGAGAGCTAAGCTCCTTCACTTCCTACCAGCGCTGTGAAGCCCATCTATAGATGTGGAAGAAACACATGTGCATAATAAGGTGATTCAGAGCCTCTCTCCCTTTTCAGGTTACTGGAGGGAAGCTAATGGGCTCTATTCAAATTAGAGTTGGCATTTGGTTCTTCTCGGTGGACCTGAAAGGTGAGGTGAGGAGGTCAAGAGGAGGGACAGCCATTATCATGACTCATATGAAGGCCACATCCATATCCATGTTCTTCTTCGGCCTTGAGGGTGGGGAGAGAACTTAGAGAGCATAAAAGGATCAAGGAGTCATTGAAGGAAAGAAATGAGAGTAACAACATGTAGGGAAAATGAGAGAAAGAATGAGAGTGTGTTGGAAGGAAAATGAGAAACAGAAGGGCATAAACAGGATAGAAGGGGAGGCGTTGCTCTGTCCTTGCTATTAGTCACTCCGTCACAGCTCCCTGGCTTTATGGAGAGTTTCCTGTCATGGTGCTGCTTTTTAATTGACATTAAAATGCACTGACCAGTGTGTCAGTGCTCCCCCTCTCCCTCGCTCTACACCCCCACTCGTCTTTTCACTTTCTACCTCTTTAACTCTCCGCTCTTGACTGACGTGGGCTGTCATTTACATACAGTGTGGCGTGACAGAAATGGCACCCTTACCTCACATCTCACCGGCAGCTGTGACGGCCCAGCAGTTCCTTCCCGTCAGAACGCTTTTTGCTTGTAAAACATTGCTCTGTATTCTGCCTATCTGTACAAGCACCGGCTTCTGTGTGTCAATGTCATATTTCATGGCCGTGTCATGTGTAGAAAAAAAACACGTCCTCTTGCCAAGACGAATAGCGCAGCGCTCCCGTAGGAATGCGAAGCTGGCTCCCACGGGTGCAGCGGAGCTTTCAGATGTTATAAAGGGGAGGAGATGGAGACTAATGCCTTTGAGGTCAAAGGAATGCAGATCTATGAAGCAGAAAGTGTGCACTATTAAGGCAGAGAGAGCGCTTGGCGGAGATGATGGGAGCATATTGTGTGGAAATATTTCTTGGCTGATAAATCAAAGTAAAGTAATTTTTTTTAAGTAGTAGCACGCAGGATCTGTTTTTCCTCTCCGTATATGATGTAGTGACAGTTGAGACGTTGAGTTGACTCTCCAAAGTCCTTATTTATTTATTTTTTTGCAGCACATGTTTTGCATCACTTTTCTCAACAGTGGCTGGTAGTGAGCTGTAGAGGCATTCACACGTGAAGTCTTTCTGATATGATCTGAATCAGATTTGAGGATAACCTGCCCAAACCCTACAGGCATATTAGTAGAGAAGTTCCGATACCATTTTTTGCCATCCCGATACCTGAACTTGCGGTACAAGGCTGATAGCGAGTACCGATCCGATACCAGCGTGATAAAAAGTATATATATGACAGTCGAGCAGGGAGCACCATCCCTACCCGCAGGGAGAGAGGGCACAGCGAGCACTAAGCAGTGACGTCTGGGCAAAGGGTGTTGTAAAGCACCACCTTCACCCCCAGACTTTGCATGCCAACCTAG
>CAKALG010016986.1:0-12209 GCA_916700815.1 Helicolenus hilgendorfi | reverse complement strand
TGTGTGTGTGTGTGTGTTTGCCCCAGTGTTGAGCTGGCATGCCTTTGCTCTGTTTGCTTCACTCCTCTCTCATTGTCATCTGTTGGTTTCCTGTTTTCTGTGGCCCTGCGTGTCTGCTCTTTTTTTTCTCATTCTCAGTAGGGCGTCGAGTTAAAAAACCTTTCTCAGTAGCAGCCTACTAATTTCTACTTGGGGTGCTATTTTTGGTAAATCGAGACACAGAGTCATGTCTACTATGCCTCACGTCTCATGCAGGCCTGAATGTGTTTGCACACGTGTTTATGGAGAACCTGGTCGGAGCTTAACTTGCACGGCAGCTGGATTCTCGCGATGTCACGCGATCACCCGAGAATCGCGGGATCACATATCACACAAAAATCCATCTTGTCAAGCTTCAAGTAATGCGTTTGTGTCCGGCAAGCCAGACCACGGACCAATCAGCGTCCTGTGGGATACTGGCAGCTATGGGCGTGGCTTAGGTGTGTGTGATGACATAGGGTGCTTTAGGAATGAGTCCTAAAACCCAGAAATGAGTTAGCATTTTAGCAGTTCCGGTTCCCTCGTCTGAAGGTCAATGGGCTTTTTGTGTGGATTTTTAGTCAGATGCCTCAAATAAGGTCTGTGGTTAACACAAGCTGAAGAGATTTTAACGTTTTGTTCTACGACATAAAATACGTCAGTAAATATATAATTTTGAAGCCTTTATGTTTCTTAAAAAAGGCGGTTGCTAACAAATTCATTCGTAAAGATTATCTCGCCGAACAAAACGTGTAAGTATCATAAGCGTTTGTTTACAACAGAGTTTATTTTCTGCAATAATCCAAAATCCAATGGAAAATCCCATTGGCTTTTTGTGGAGGGAACCAGGGCGATGCTAACTTCCTGGTTGGCCTACAAAAATACGTTATACCTGCCCCACTTTATTGAGTGGCGACTGTTCGTTCTAAACAACAATGGCAGCTCCTGAAGAGGTTAGCGTACAGCTGCAATAGCATCAGTTATATAAGAACTGGAGAGTATTTCCTCATTGAAAGAAGAGCAAAGAACGGCATTGAAGGCTTTTCTCAATGGAAATTATGTCTTTGCTCTTCTCCTACTGGCTTCGGTAAGAGTTTGATTGACAGATGTTTCATCCAATCACCTGCCCAGTATTTTTGGAAAAAAAAATGTCTGACGGTACAGGCCATGCGTAATGATGTGCAGTTGTATTAGACATCACAATGATCCACATTCATTATCCGCCAGGTGGCTTTAAACAAATGAATGCTAAAGAACCTCTGTGTCTGCTGGATGTGTTGGCAGTTGTTTAACATGTTGGACAAAACAGCTTTATCAGGCGTTCATATGTCAGGGCCTTGTGTCTGTAAGCTTCTCATGCTCCAAAGTGGCCATAAAAATCAATCATTTCAATCGTTTAAAGTGATAAGTAAATATCACAGAACATGTGTGCACACTGTGCGTAATGCACTACTGATGTACTCAAAGCAGGTGGATGGCGCTAAATGTTACTAATCTTGATGCAAAGATCACAGCGTGCCACTGAATTACACAAAACCCCATTTCACCGTTCCTCCCACTGTTGTACACGAGAGGAAAGAACCTCTCTGTACACGTCAGGAAAATGTGTTTTGTGCCGTGGACCTGCATTCATGCCTAGCCCCTTCAAAGGTTTTAAGAAACATGATGCCGTCAATTACTCCTCCTGATTCTTATGAGGGACTTTTAGGAGTCTGCGGTAGACTTTCAGGATGCCCCAAGAGCTACTGAAACATACAATTGCTTACTATTTATTTTCCTATTGTGTGTTTGACTAAGCCTCTCCGTTCCAGCGAAGGACTTGGGGCAAATTCCTTCCTTTCAAGTATTATAAGAATATGACATAAGTTAGCAGCACCCGTGTGCATTGGTGTGAGCACTTCACCATGACTGAACTGTTCTTTTTAGCGAGGTAATTATTCATCACACCTCAGCTTGTGAGACGTTGCGCCTGTATTCAGACCCAAAAGAGAACCTCTCATTCATAAAACCACACGATTGTGGTGGAATAGAATGCAGTAAATAATGTGATAACTTGGCTTCCTGTCTCGTAGCTTTGTAAACGCTGTATAGGTATAGCTTGAACATTTTAAGCATTTTTTTCCTTCCCCGATAGTAGTCAGTGGTGGGTAAAATGTGTTTGATATGAGAAGTACTGTGTTTTGATTTTTGGTTTTCTTTAAGCTTGGTTGGGCAGGATTCATATTAGCACACCTGGCTGGTTTGGTCACAGTCATCACCACACGCTTGCTGCCTTGTTTGTTGATGGAATCTTTTGATGTTGTTTGTTCATAAGGGATGTGCGTCCCTGTAAGCTTGCCCTCTGTTTGGTTTGGAGCCTTGGCTTTACAGGTGTGTGTCGCAGTGTGTGTAGAGAGAGATGTACTGAATTTGATGTCGCTCTCCTCCAGGACTCCAGCAAGAGCCCACGGCCCATAAAGAAGTTCCTGCCAGGCAACAGGAAGAAAGAGCGAAAGCCCTCCGATGACGACATTCAAACGAGGAAAAGTATGAGTTTTATCTCACTGTAATATGAAATGTATGGGAGGCATGAGAGATTTCTTAACCCTCTGATACCAATAAGAGACCTGTTTTTGTCTCTCTTTTTTTTAAGGGGGTATTTTTAAGGGGAGATAGCAGGTCAGCAGTAGATGTCACATAGAAGTGGTGTACATCATCTGAAAGCTGGGAACCTGAAGATTAATTTGAGATGCAGCTCAGCACTGTGTGTCAAGTTGTTCTAGTCATGAATCTGTAATAAACATGAATTAATTAATTAAAATAAATTGTGAAAGTGTATAAGGGTGTAGAACATTCTGGTAGAAGTATATGATCTTATGTCTCAAACGTTGTTGCAGCAATTTTCGTGTTGATACATTTATTACACAGATTTGGTGCTAAATTTAACCATTTTTTACCACTCGAGAATTGATAAAAATGATCAACAATCCCTCCGTAATACCACATAAAGACACCAAGACCTTGAGGAACGCCAGAGAAAAAGCCATGCTGTGATTCAGTATCAAAAACTTTTGACATTTGGAGAGTTCTGAAAGAATTGCATTTTTGCATTTCTGTTCTGGAAACTGCTCAGAAACCCCCTTATTGTCAATCTAGCTAGGAAAGCCACACCTAATCTGAATGCTCTAGGTCTTTTTCATGAGGCTGTGATTATCCTAGCGGTCACCACAGGTCATTTTATACAGTGAGGTCAAGTTTTAAAAAATGGTCTCGCTATATGAAATGGCTACTATAGGGACTAACATCATCACACATGAATACAATTCGGCTCATTAAATCCACAAGAGCCTCAGCTTTACAGTCATACCCAATTCATATAATTCCAAGACTGTTTAAGTACCCCAGTATGCAGAAATATTCACACTAGGGCTTTTAATCGATTAAAATATTTAATTGTGATTAATTGCATAATTGTCCATGATTAATCGCAAATTATTCACACATTTTTCATCTGTTCAAAATTTACCTTAAAGGGAGTTTTGTCAAGTATTTAATACTCTTATCAACATGGGAGTGGGCAAATATGTTTGCTTTATGCAAATGTATGTATATATTTATTATTGGAAATCAGTTACCAGCAAAAAACAATGATAAATATTGTCCAGAAACCCTCACAGGTACTGCATTTAGCATAAAAACATATGCTCAAATCATAACATAGCAAACTCAAGCCCAACAGGCAACAACAGCTGTCAGTGTGTCAGTGTGATGACTTGACTATGACTGCATGTGGTTATCATAAAGTGGGCATGTCTGTAAAGCAAAGACTTGTGGGTACCCATAGAACCCATTTTCATTCACATATCTGGAGGTCAGAGGTCAAGGGACACCTGTGAAAATGGCCATACCAGCTTTTCCTCGCCAAAATGTTGCCTAACTTTGCGACTAACTTTTGTGATTTAGCCTCCTTGCAATTATTTGTATCTGTGTGTATTTGTGCTGGATGATTGTATCCACCGCCAAAGCAGGAATGTGTGTGACGCCATCTGCTGAATGAGTGTGTATTTCTGATTGTGATCATCTCTGGATCTGACAGGCACGGTGGCGCTGGAGGAGGACGCTCAGATCCTGAGAGTGATCGAGGCGTACTGCACAGGAGCCAGCGTGCACCAGACCACCACGGGCGTGCGTTTATGTAAGGACATTGTTTTTCTTTAATGCCTTTTTCGATTATACATCTTCATATACTGATACAGCCATGAATCAAGCTTTCTCATTCATTTGTGTGTTTTGTTGCAGCGGTGCGGAAAGAGTGCGTCCCTCAGGTGCTTCTGCCCGAGGAAGAGAAAATCATTGTGGAGGAGATGAAGAGCAATGGGCAGACAGTAACTGAGGAAAAGTAAGCATATTGTTACTCTGAAATAGGCTTTTATGTATTTGTGCTAACAAACATAGCTTTGTCATTATTTACTCTGTAATTAGAATCGGAAATATGATATTGATCCTATTTAGGCTGTTGAGGCATGAATCTTCAGACAGAATGGCCTTGCTCGGTTGAAAGCTGGTATAACCTTGATATCCAAATTGTGAGCAGATGTTTGAAAGGGAAAATATTGATATGGTCTCACAATACTTACTATTTTGTATTCCTTTCAGGAGCCTGGTTGATGCTGTGTACGCTTTAAAGGACGAGGTTCATGAACTGAAAAAGGTAAGTGTGAATTTAGCTTCACTAACATACTGAATGTGCCGAGTGTCGTATATCTTAAGGGTGCCACTGTTCCAAATGTGGTTGAAATGTACAAGAGCCCAACTGATATAGGATTGTTCTTCTTTTTTAAAGAATCTTTTTATTATGACATTTTTTTTCTATCATGTTTTTCAACAGCATATAAAAATGAATGTGGCAAAGCAGTAAACTCCTGATTTTAACTATAAAAAAAGCACATTAAAGGCAGGGTCAGTGATCTTGAGAAACCAGCAAGTACACTAGATTTAAAAAAATGAGCCAACTGAAAAACCAAGCCCAACGTTGCCAACTCGTTTCCAATGAAAGTAGCTAGCAGCACTAGCTCCAAAAGTCGCTAAATCTAGAGAAAAACATTGACAGCCTGTAGCTTCAGGCCTCCCTCCAGAGCCACTCCCCAAAATGATCATTATAAATGTAAACAACGAACATGGCTATTGTTAGAAAATAAGTCAAATATACATTAAAGTTCCACCAATAAAACTCTTGTTATTGCATAATTTATTACTTTGCAACATAGATGCCGATACAGATGCAGTATTTCTGTCATAAGCTTTAATCAGCCAATAACATCTTTTAAATCATTTCTCAAAATCTTTTTTTTTAAATTGTTTTATTAAAGGTGCTAAATTCAACATTCAGAGCACTAATATAGCATCAAACAACTATTTGCTTTGTAAAGAAATAATAGAATAATGTCTACCTGAGCAGAGATAGAAGTCGCTCTCCCTCTGTGTGTGATGCTCTGCACTTCTGTCATTGCTGGTTGACACTGCTCGCGTTGTTAGCCGTTAACCATTAGCAGCGAGTCATGTTGAAAACCCTTTAGCAATAGAAATGCTCCCAATCTCGTATTTTGCACCTTCAATGCAAGCACATAATTTTATTTCCAACATGTCATATCATTTTTAATTAACTTTAACTTTTTATTGTAACTGCCGTCTATTTTTTTTTAAAATTATTTTTGGGTATTTTATTTCCAATTTACCTTGTATTGTTGTTTTTTATCCCGGTTTCCACCATGTAATACACTTTGTAACTTTGTTTTGAATGGTGCGGTATAAATAAAGTTTATTATTAATAATATCAGCTTAATGATGCATTGGTAAATACTGTCATCGCTCATATGTTGTACAGGAGAATAAGTGGATGAAGCAGTTTCTGGAGGACGAGCAGAAGTCTCGCAAAGAGCTGGAGAGAGTGGTTCGAAAACTGGCCAAGCAGAAGAACGATTGTGCTTGGGACGACGGCGGCCACTGAACACATCCACACACTCATCCTCATGCTAGCGTGGCTGTGTGTGTGTGTGTGTGTGTGTGTGTGTGTGTGTGTGCGTGTGTGTGTGTGTGTGTGTACATTTATGTAAGCGTGCTTGTGGAGGGCTAGGTGTGTGTGTGTATCTGTCTATGTTGCGTCTCCATATTTCAATCACACATCGCAGAGTTGAACTCCCTCGCTGACGCTGACGCTGACGACAACGACGACGACACTCGGAGCTTCTTTACTTCAAGTGCTGGAGCTTGAGTTGACATTTTTTTTGATGAAATCTAATCTTGTCTTCCTGATCCAGCCTCACTAGACGAGACCAGAAATATGCTTCTCAGCTAAATCAAGACTGGTTAAAGAGTGGGATGTTTCAGACATACTGCCTCTGCACTGTGAACACTCCCCAAGCAAATGGGACAATTTAGGACAAAAAAAAAGTTCTCCGTTTGCTTCTTTTGCTTCAGTCGGAAATAGAGGAGTACGAAGCCATCACGTCCAATAGGTGTTCTCTTCTTGCATGCACTTCTGTTACAAAGGGGACTCATTTTCTTCTCTTCACATCATGACTTTTTTTGTCATTGTTATATTTTATTTGTCACAAGGACGCCCAGCGGGGAAATGGATTCATTGAGCTTCATGTGCGACTGGTATTTTTGTACAATTCTGGACATTCACATTACAAGTTTCCTCGCCGTTTTGTCGGCGTTTAAGCAATTCAAACAGGTTAGCTCATCATGCTACATTCAGTTGTTTCCAAATGACTGTTTATTTAAAAAAAAACTGCATGAATGTACAGTGTTTCTACAGTATGACTTCTGCATCAGAAATGTGATAATCACAATATTCAGATATATAGTCCAAAGCTATCAGGGATGCAGCTGCATTATAGAATAGAAAAGGCTTAACTGTGTATCATTTATATACAACAGTACGCAAATAATGACAAAGATGTCACCCTTACTCTTCTTACTAAAATATATTCAAGTATGATTTTAACATATTAATTACATAGCCTTGCTTTATTTTGAATTTTTAAAAGAATATTCATTATTTATTGTTCACCCGAGCATTTAATTGTGGTGTTAGCCTTATAGATATAGTTTTGCTGCCTTTACTTGTGTCTGGAATTTTATTGAACCACACTGATGTGTAAAGGCAGAAAAAATATCCTCATTTTGGTCAAGGGAAAATAGACGTTTTTTCATCACAAAAAGAGGAAAAAATTACGTTAATAATGAGTCTGACTTTAAGAATTCAAAGGTTTTTGTTTGCAGCCTCTGTGGCCTCCTAACAGGGTCCTGCAGAGCTGATGGAAACAGGAAATAAACAGGTTTATCTGTGAGAGTAGAGTAGCGCTCAACTGTTTAAGTGCCTCCAGAAAGGGATCGATAAACTTAAAGAGAGTTTAAGACCGGACTGGGACTAAATGCATGATTTATTATGAAAGTGTCACAGGTGGTGTGTTGTATTATTTCAATAAGAATGGCTCAAGCTTAATGGGTATATATATATATATATATATGTGGGTCTGAAAAACACGCAGGGCTTTGCGCTATTTAAGATGCAGCCTCTTCACAAAGACCCACCGCGGTACATTTCCTCATGAGGTTGAGCGTGTGCACTGTCAACACTGTTAGCTACTCTTGCTGCGCTTCAGAGCAGCAGCGGATGCTATTTGAAATGCAATAAGTGACTGCTTTACTGACCAACCTCTGGGTTAGTCCCATCATGGTAGGCCAGATTTGGAGAAATTGCAATAATAATGAATGAATTAACCCAATTTATTAACCAAAAAAAAGGGCTAGACCGGTGTGGTTAAGCCGCCACACAGTTCGGCTATTATTATTTTCCATTTGCCTTTATTTAATCAAGTCTCTTGGTGTTGACGAGTGTTTAAAGATCACTGTCCAGGTCCCAATTTTCATCAGAAATGATCCAAAATGTAATAATAATGTACAATCGCTGTTGGGAAGTGCTGTTTTTTGAGTGCACCTCTTTCCAGGGAGGTCAGAGCACTGTGTAGGGTACAAGACAGCACCGGTACATCTGCAGCAGAGTCTTGCTTAAGGGCACTTCAGCGTGTAAAAAAGCTGATCTTTAACTGTTATCCCTCTGACTAGACTCTGCTTCCTGTACAGATGTGTGACTGTTCCCTGTAACATTATTGCTGTTCCTGTACCCTAAATAATTTCTATTAGGTAACACACAATACATACTGTAGTTTTCAACTCCCAATAGCCTCAGCGAGCACTTACTGGTGGGAGGAGGCTGACCTCCGGTTTCATCTTGTTTATCTCCAGACCACTGTGTGTATTGTTTTTGAAAGGTTGTTCTATGCAATTATTGTTGTTGCAAGTATTGTAATGCTTTTTTGTTTTTCTAGACACTCTGTACTTTGTGTTGGTATGGTCATTCTTTTATTAAAAATTTAATATAAAGGTGGAGTTTTTGACATTATTTTCACCATGCGAGAAATGGAAAACTCCAAAGGTTTCAAACACACAGCATGAACTGCAGGTTTCCTCGTTCACACTGGAAAATCCACCGATACGGGCTCTCCCATGCAGCGTTCGGCACATGTGCGGTTCAGGAATTTGTGGGTTATTCAGATTTCGGAGGCAAGAAACAACCCTTTACAGGATGGAAGCGGTGACTAGAATAGATGACATCCTGTGAAAGTGCGACGCCTTTGCATCTGTGCACACCTCCATAGAGATTCACACTTTCCATACTGTTCAGCAGTGACATGCGAGACGCTCTGCCAAGTTTTGTAATGTCTGAGGTGCTAACTCTAAACTTGCACTGCACTGCACTTTGTTTTTGGTGGGTTGGGGGTAGAACTGTTTTACATTACTCACCAAGTACTTTCAAAACCTTATATTAGTCAGCAAGTTACTAGTAAATCATACCTGTAGGCAGGGTCTGAAATTAACCTTTTTCCTCACCTGCTACTGTGGCAGGTCGCTGAACATTTCTAGCGGCCGCTCAATTTTTTTTTTCTTCAACTTCTGAAATCTAAGTAGAACGCTTTAAAATTGTAAACACTGAGTCAGTGGTACCAGCCTGTGGAATTTTGAAATATATAATGTAACCTTAATCCATGACTATATTTAATTTAGGATTTAGAATTGCTTTTTAAAAATAATATTTCTTAATATAAGGAAAACCTGTCTGCTATGGTGGCAGGTGACCTGAAATTTGTACCTGCTACAGCCAACATTTACTCTGTATGGCAGGTGGCAGGTGCTAATTTAGTAATCCAGTACTTAAATAAAATTTAGGTCAAGGTCTAAAACTGTACATGTGTATTTTAACAGGACAATTACAGTTCATATTTTAGTCCATTTGCAGCTTTTTAATTCTTTCTTTCGTGCCTCTTAGCAGCCATTGGTCTAAATTCAATTGTATGCAGTGTAAAAATCAATTGTGTAATGTTATCATAAATAATGTTACCTCTAT
This sequence comes from Helicolenus hilgendorfi, assembly GCA_916700815.1. Classification (NCBI taxonomy): domain Eukaryota; kingdom Metazoa; phylum Chordata; class Actinopteri; order Perciformes; family Sebastidae; genus Helicolenus; species Helicolenus hilgendorfi. Next base: position 2,740 of record CAKALG010016986.1, on the reverse strand, counting down.
AATCATTTCTGTCAAAGTTTAATTCTCATTGTGAGATAGTGCCTATATTTTAAATCAATCTGCATTTAAGCTCCTGTATCACCACATGACAAAGAACATAAATGAAACCTGTGGGTTTACTGATGGGTTACACAACTCAAACAAGTTTCAAGAGTTTGATAAATGATTCCTATACCATATGGAAATGAATGGGAACCAATGGTTGCGTGTAAAGAAGGAAAAATGAATCTCAAAAAGTGGAAAGTCTGCAGCTCGCTTGGAAAAACTGTCAAACATGTATATGATTTGGAGTTAATTGAGATGTGAACTTTCTTGTACCAGCGAAATCAACATGTAGTTTGATGCATATGTTTCTATACATACATCAAAATGACCGTCAGTACTGAGCGTAGTTACCGCCTCTCGAGTGGTAACCTACTTCTTTAGTGGTATTGTTTCTTGTGGCTTTGCTTCATGAGAAAATGCATCTTTGCTATGTGGTTTTTTGCGTCCTAGAAATTGAACACCACTGAGCTAGAATGCAGTAGGTTTTGCGCTTTACAACGAATGCAGTAAAAGTCCGATTTCTGAGTAGCCCGTGGAAGAACGTTTTTGGTATATCAGAAGAGTATTAGTCTTTGCTGTGTTAAGAGGACCTATTATTATTACTTGTATTTTGGGTTTCTACTAGAACATGTTTACATGCTTTAATGTTCTAAAAATGCTTTATTTTTCTCATACCGGCTGTGCTGCAGCACCTCCTTTCACCCTCTGTCTGAAACGCTCTGTTTGAGCTCCTGCCCCCCTCCGAAAAGCCCAGTCTGCTCTGATTGGTCAGCTGACCCACTCTGTTGTAATTGGTCAACTGAACTAAACTCTTCGGACTCCGCTCCAGCTCTGCTCTAACTACCTTTGTTTGAGGGCGTGCCAAACTAGCCCCTCAGTAGGTATTATGCAAATGTGTTACTTGGTGACATCACCACATTACAGAAGAAAAGGTGGGACTTCAATCAAGGTGTTTCAGGCAGTTCAGGAGCAGTGTTTCTGTGGGGGAGAGTAACGTTGACCTGGACCTTGGGCTTTGTAACTTTGCAGACCTTTTAAATGCACAAAAAACTATATAACACACTAACGGAAAGGGGAAAAGCACAAAAGCATAATAGGTCCCCTTTAATACTGGTGATAAATCTGGGTAACACCTTAAGAAGTGAGGAAAAGAGAAGAAACCTTTTAGATTAAATATCAAAGTTTCATTTCACAGCCATACAAACTCATTTACATCAATAAATACAGAACAACCATTCACAATACTGCCACAAAAATAACAACAGTTATATCTGATTTAATAAATTATGTTTTAGGAATGTGGTCTTTGTCTCCACAAAAAAAGATCCATCAGTTTGATTATTGATCCAGTCTATTTAACAGCGTTCTCTGTAGATTTAAATCCAAGTAGTTCCCACTGTTCAGCTTATAGTAACTCCATGCATGTGCTCACACAGGAGTCCTACAGTTTGTACATCCCAAAGGTTGTGGTTCCTTTCTCGTAGTTCACCAGTGACAGGTTTGGTACCCAGACACTGAGCTGGTTTCCTTTCTCCAGTGTTATCACCTCTCCCTGTGTGGCCGTGCACAGGCGAGGGATCAATGGAGACCCGCTGTCGCTGTTCAGGTTGCAGTAGGCCTGCATCACAATCTTCTCTCGATCTGTCTCGTTCTTCCTCAGCATCACCCTGCTGAACAACGGGCTCTTAGAGAGGCCCTTGGAGAAGGTCACCCTGGAGTAGACGTAGTAGTCGCCAGGCTGCTGGATGGTCAGCCAGCTTTTGTGGTAATAGTTGATGCTTCTAAGGACGGAGTGGTTGATGTCCCACTGGAGATAAACCACTGCAGAGACAGAGGAAGACGTTTAGGCAACATTATTGATAATATTTTTACTCTTAAATAGATTAAATAAATACATTTTGGCTACTTAGTGTTACATTTTAAAAATCCCATATATCATAATTTCTTACATGCAGATTCTTTAGCTGATGTGTGTGGTGGCTGCTCAACTACCATGTGTGCCAAGGCTTTGTAGGAAGTTTCCTGCTTCTCTGATGAGAGTAAAGCAGCTGGAGAAGAGAACAAACATCTGGTCAGAGACACTGAGATTGCATTTTTGTATGCAACTGAATTTGTAAAATTACTTTCAGGAAGAAATTAATTCAATGAACCTACTTTTTCCTTCACCTGATGGATGCTGAAATGAAAGCTGAGGGAATGAAACAAGTAGAAGATTAGGAACAGGCAGTACAATATGTTGAATGTAGATTTTCTTACAATACTTATAATAAATGTATAATATCCATAATTAAATATAAGTCATATTTTTGTTCACAAACTTGCAACAAGACCCTGAGGTGTGAATTTTACACCTCATTTGTTTGTTCCAGAGCATTTCCTGTTCTTCAAACACCGTTTTATACTTTCTTACTGTTATAGTCTACACTGAGAAAAATGTGTGAACCATCAGGAGGTTTAATACATTTAATAAAAAAAACCAAATATATTTTAATGTTCTAATGTAAGTAAACCCAAGTGCAATGTGGTATATATTTGTTTCACGTTTTATAATGAAACTGAATTAATTTGGCAATAAAATTGAATTTTTTTTAATAGAATTAAAACATATTTTTTAAGATTAACAGTAGTTGATAATAATAAAAATAAAACGAATATATTATTATTATCATTTATATATTTAATATATTTTGTTCTC